>JAWDGP010007897.1:157500-192500 GCA_033675545.1 Elysia crispata
TTAACATAATACATTAATTGCAATCGGATCTTAATTGTTTGAATGGAACCAAACAAAGAGAAAATCAAATAACGAAGGACATAGAGATGGCCTCAGCCAGAGAGCGTAGTCTTACTAAGGGTTATCCCAGGTAACAACAGCTCTGTCACTAGGCACAAGCACAAAGAAGTTCATTTCCTTGTTCAACAATATTATCGCTTTTCCCCATTGTCGTGTTTAATATTTTTTTTTCCTCCAAAATTTTCACACCTTTAAGCGCTGATCTAGATTCAGTGAATGTGAATGGTATAGATTCATCAGCGCATGCCCTATCGCTTTATGTACTACTACTAGTGGGCTGAAACTGAAATTATACTCTAGCTACTGTGTACTTGCTAAAGCTTTGAATAGTTCAGGAGAAGGGATATTATTATTATTGTTGTAGTTTTTATTTAACTAGACTTGGCATTTCATACAGTATGACAATTCGTAAGTAACGTAGGCTATGTAATTAAGTTTTAATGGAACGGTCTGTATTCTGTATTTGGTTATTTTTTATATTTTTTTTTTAATTGCAAAAAGCAGTGTCATCAATCTTTACGAGTAAGGGTTGAAAAGAAAAACACACACGCACGCACATTAATTTGTCAAATCTTCTGATTCTGTATACTGCAAATCTAAAATTTAAAGACCCTGTTTAAAAACTCATTAGAAGTCTATGCCCTCACGCAGAAAGTGCCTTACGTTGCACAGCCTTGCGGCGTTTCACAGCAGCGGTTTTTATTTAAACCTACATAATAAAAGGATCTGAAAATAGATTCGGATTTTACAAAATTAGCTTACTTTTTTAATTAAAAAAAAAAACCAACGAAATTTACTTAATTTCCTTCTATCTCATTAGGGTTGACAAACAAATAAACAGTAGGCGTAAATGTATTGATGTTTGCCGACAATAGTTATAATTTTTCACCTTCTGCATGAAATGACATTAATTTGAAACAAACTAATGTTTTCCTTGCTTTCCCTTACAGAATTTATCTTTCCAAACAGTTTCAGATCATAAAAATTATTTTACCAGAAGTGATCAAAAAGACAAAAGAGTGCATAATGCGATTTGCAAGTGAACAAATATTGATGTGCGCGAATAAACCAAATTTTAGTTTAACCACAAAGGAATCTCTTCTTTTGATCTCGGACATAATGCAATTCGTTATAGATCCTGTTTCGCTGTTTATCTTTTGATTGTTTGTTTTAGTACAAAACTCTTGATTTTCAAGCTTGTATAAACGTTTTACGACAAGTCTAAAGGCACCCCTCAGTATAAATACCTTTATTTAATCACTCAAATGTAATGCCAATTATTATGCTTGTTCTTCATGACCTGCTAATTGCATTTCTACTTTTTTATTCATCCATACAGCATTTTTACGTTGACAGGCCTATAGGGCCTGTTTATGTATGCAATAAATGAAAGAAGATAGATTAAACAAAATACCCATGTCATTTGAGGTTTTATATTTTTATGATAATATACTTTTTCAGTCCTCTCTAGATATACATGCAGAATTTTGAAACAGAACCATTTTACAAATCAAACGAAATTCTGAAATTTACTTAACTGAAATTAACGCCTTTTTAAAAAAATGAAATTGTTCTTTTTCATTGTTAAAAAATGAATTCATCAGTTGCATTTAAGATAGATATAGTACAGTAAAAATGATGAGGTATTAAAATGGCTTCAAAATATTTTTATTAGGTCGTAAAAAAAATCCCGATAAATAATTTGAGTTGAAATTCAAATGACTTTCAATTGCAACAGGAAAGCACAATGTAGTGGTAATAAAAGGATACACACTTGACATCAAACCCACGGGAAGCAACAATGTGTGTCACTAGGTCTTATTTTAAAATATTTAATGCCTTCATCAGATAGTTGAAGCCATTTTAATAAACATTCTTCATTGAAAGTTGTAAGCATTGTAGCAAATCCCATGCTCTAGCTTGTAGATCTAGCATAATATCGTCGATCATATCAGTTTATTGTCATTTAGGAGTTACTTTGCTTTTTAAGTTTTTAATAATCGGCGTTTAAATTTGACTTTGCGTCATTCAGCTTGCTGTGCTGGAAAAATCTTCTTGTCCAGACTTGAGCTGGAATTGAGTGTTGTGTGATTCTATTATCAAGCTTGCGAGGAATCGAATATTACATTATTTCTAAACTCAGAGATTCGGAAAGAAGAAAAAGAGAGAGAGAGAGAGAGAGAGAGAGAGAGAGAGAGAGAGAGAGAGAGAGAGAGAGAGAGAGAGAGAGAGAGAGAGAAGGCGATATGGAAGAAATACATAAACAGGTTGATAGATAGACAGATTGATAGATAAATGTTGAGATAAATCAAAATAAGGTAATTTCATTGTGAGTTCGACCAAGGTGTTTTAGGATGATTAGCATTTTGTACTGCTCTAGATCGTAGATCGAGAAAAGCTGGCGTGTGATCAGAGCACTGACCAGAAATCGATCTTCGTGCTCCTCCTGCTACTTGTAACTTCGCTGATTGAACACTGCAATAACGCTGATTAGCGCCACGCCGCCTTCTTTTCGTGAAAATCTATCACCTCCAAGCGTCATCTGGTTAATTGTTTTTATCAATCTCCATTCATCAATGAGGTTGACATAAACCTAGGAGGATCAAATAAGTAATCATGTAAAATATCGAAATGAAAAGTTTCAGGCTTGGTTCAATTTCTATATCTTTAAGTGTATAACGATAGGTCAGATTTTACAATTAAAACATGTTTTTTTTTCCCCATTGACGGTGAAGTTTTTACGAGACCTGTGAAGACTGCCTTGCATTTATGTCGCGTCTTATTAATCAGCTAGATACATACAATATTGTCTATTAGGGCATGTTTTGTCCATTTCCTAAATCATTATGGTGTAGGGAATATCATGAAGAATGCTCCACCAGTGCGGAAAAGGGTCAGGTAATCAATAATCTTACGCCTCCTTAGACAACTCATCAACTTTTTATGGAGGTTCTCTATCTCTTGGCCTCTCCCCCAGATACTTTGGTCCTTCAGTTTCTTTTTAACTTTACCGAAACACCTTCCTGTTAGGTGAAATCCTCTGCTCTCCTTCTACCTTTCTCTCTGTCTCTCTCCCTTCTTCTCTTCTTGATCTCCCTTTTTAGTTGTCTCCATCCTTTTTTAATTCTTTATCTCTCGCCTTTGCTTACTCTATATTTTGTTGTTATCAAATTTGTTTAAACTTTTAACACTCCTCATAGCTTCTCACGCCGGCACCCCATACCCCTATACCACCCCCTTGCCCCGTTTCTCTCCCCCTCCCCCCCCCCCCCCCCCCCCTCCTCTCTCTCTCTCTCTCTCTCTCTAAATAGAAAGCAACAGCACCTCACTTGGAGGATAACTTGGTAATTATAAAGGATCCAAAAGGACGCGTGTGTGTCTATAAATAGTATAATACTAGCGCGCTCTCTCTCTCTCTCTGCCTCCATATATATTATATTGTGTATATATATATATATATATATATATATATATATATATATATATTTTTTTTTTTTTTCCTTTCTATCTATGCCTGTTTGTTCTTTGAGCATTTTATGGATAGTGCTCGACAAAATAATAATAATAATAATAATAATAATAATAATAATAATAATAATAATAATAATAATAATAATAATAATAATAATAATAATAATGATAATAATGATAATAATAATAACAAAAATAATAATTACTACCATCTAACCGAACATTTGTTGACCACCTAGGAATGTCAATTTTGGCATAAAGTTGTAAATAAATTGTCCAAAAGATTGGAGTGGTAATATAATTTTTCATCAAAATAGTGTTTCCCGAAATTTAAAGGAAAAACATGATTATTTTTTTTTAAACAAAAAGGCGAATGTGCGAACTACTTGCTGTAGCACAGATTAACGGAGATGGCAGGAAGTTAACTAAAAGTGCGCATGCGATGTAGGCGGGGATAGATCTAAAAGCGTTTGAAACAGATCAACATGTTAAAGTGTAAGATGTAAGTAAATGAATCGAAAAAAATTTACTTGGCCACAGGTTCTAGATCTAGACCTATGCTCAAATCAAAAGTTTAAGACCGTGATCTAGATAGATTGTACTTTAAGGCTTAGAATTTCAAAAGGATTTAAGTTCTAGATCTAGATTTTATCGTTAGAATAAGAATTATCGACATATCTATATCTAGATTCTAGGTAAAGAAAGATAAGTGGAGGCGTAAATAAAAAAGATAGATATCAAGACCATTATAAGCCTGCTTAATACATGCACGCATCCCAGCCCCGGCAAATTGACACCAAGATCCCGTTCGTAGGACATTGTGTTGCACATTGTAATAATAATAATAATAATAATAATAATAATAATAATAATAATAATAATAATAATAATAATAATAATAATGATAATAATCTATATATAGTGGAGCTAGGCGAAAAATGAGGACAATCTAGGCGAGAATTACTAGAGCACACAAGATCGTCAAATTTCGTATAAAATTGTAAATTGTCCTCCGGACTAGAGTGTTAATATTAATTTTCACAAAAATAGTGTTTATCGAAAATAAAAGGGAAATATATATATGATCCTTATTTTCTTAAAAGAAAAAGGCGAATGTGCGAATTACTTCCTGTAAGCACGGCTGAACAGAGATAGCAGGAAGTAACGTTAAACCATAAGTATGCCTACGAAGTAAGCGGCCTTGGATCTTAAAGCGTGGGGAATAGATCTAAATCTACATGTTATAGTGTAAGATCTAAGTAATGAATCTAAAAAAAAAATAAAAAAAATACTCGGCCATAGATCTAGGGCCTTTGCTCAAATCAAAAGATGAAGATCTTGATGTAGATTGTACTATTAGGCTTAGAATTTCAAAAATATTTAGATCTGAATTTTAGATCTATATTAAATTGTGTGTTTAGAATAAGAATTATCGACAAATCTATATCTAGATTCAAAGTAAAGAAAGATAGTTGGAGTCGTAGGTAAAAGGATAAATATCAACACCGTTTATAAACCTGTTTAATACACACATGCACCCCAGCCCGGCAAATTGACACCAGAATCCCGTTCCTTGGGACGGGATTTTCTAGCTTGTTATAATAAAGTAATAACAACAACAACAACAACAACAACAACAACAACAATAATAATAATAATAATAATAATAATAGTAATAATAATAATAATAATAATAATAATAACAATAATAATAATAATAATAATAGTTTCGAGACTGTTCGGACGACGACAGGCAATGAGCGGGATATGGAACTGTTGACAGTCAGGAGGAGTTATGAAACTTCTTTTGTTAACACATTGTGAGAATTTTTTTATGAGGTTTAAAATTAGCACTGTGGTCAAAATTTTAAAACAAAAAGTTTCAAATTTTTTTCTTGTGTATCTCTCTTCATTTTTACATTTTTAATAATCTCGCAGTGGATGATATGTTCTTTGTTTCTTTCAGTTTCAAATGTGCTGACTGAGTTTCGGGTCTTTTTTGTATATTCTAGCTTCTATGAGGATTTGCGTTTATTATATCTGGTTGTATACTCTTTATCTGTAACAAATATATTCATGATTTTTTTTATTTGTTAGCTAATTCCCATTCATTGGGTAGCTTGTCGGCGGGGTTCCAGAGTCTACTTCGTGTAGTGCATAGCTAAAGCACAGAAAGAAAGACACGAAGTTCAGCGAACATATTTGGAACCTAAAATTCAATAGCATCGAACATTAATTAAACCGCATAAAGCAGATCTCACATTGTATCCATACAAAAAAAAAAATAAAATGTTTCTTTCTTTGGAACGTCAAAAACACCAGTCCCGATCATTGCCTGCCCTAACACGAAGAGAACGACCAAGGCTCGCAACGCTAGAGTCGTGGTTAGAGATTATTTTTATCATTAATACAATCACTTTCGGTTTCCTCTGACCACTGTCGTCGAAGTAACTAATCAATCTCTTTCTCTGTCTGTCTCTTTTACGTTTCATACGGTACGTTGATATCCTTTACTCCCCGAATCTCTCTCTCCCTCCCTCCCTCTCTCTCTTTCCCTCTCTCTCCCTCCCCCCCCCACCCCCCCGCCCCTCTTTCTCTCGCTCTCTCTCGTTCAGTCTGTCCCCGTCTTTTTCGCTAAAAGATTTAAGAAATTTTTCTCATATATTCTCCTTTCTTTGTTTTGTTTTCTTAATCCCCGTATTTTAAATTTTAAAACAATTTGTTATCTCATTATTAGGTTTAAAACAATTTAAGCGCTATAATTTTATCGTCCATATTTCCCTTTATCCTGTGTAGGCAATGAAACTCATTAATCAAACAGAAAACCTAATGGATGTTCAGTGCACTCGACCACCTTTTTTAAAATCATTTTTTCTTATCGTTAGGAAAAATATCCTTCCCGTCCAGTAAAGTAAAAGACCTCTTACGTTTATGTAAAGAAAAACAGTTTTAATCCTTTCGTAACAAAAAAAAAAGGGGGTGGGCGAAGGGTTGCTGGCATAGATCCGAAACTTTCGGTTATTTTGGTACTACATAACTCTAAATCTCGTTGCAGCAGAAGGCTATACGGCTACTTATGCCATACTGGCCTCAATCGTTAGACTCCAATCCTCTAGAGATAAATAACGATCGATTATAAAATGGCGTGAAAAACCCTTTAATAGCATTTCCTTTTCCATACCCCTTTTTATGTTCTTAATCCATGCGCCCACACACATATAATTTCAATACCATTTTCATCTCAAGTTTGTGCAAACTGAGATCTTCTCTTTGAAGTCCAGCATATGACAAACATATCTATTTTGAATATTGATAAGCCAATAAGCTAGCGATTCTACAAAAATCTTGGCTCTAAGCGCTCTCCCGCACACAAATCATTCAGTTTATAGAAGAATCTTCTTACGCCAAGCCAAATTAGCTTCTTTATAATAATTGTCAGTGCGCTGGATTAGTTTTACTAGTCGGCCACATGCTTTTATAATGATTGGGTCATTTATTTTCAAAAAAATTTTTTATTTTTTTTTTATTTTAATGTGGATAATTTCTCTCTCTCTCTCTCTCTCTCTCTCTCTCTCTCTCTCTCTCTCTCTCTCTCTCTCTCTCTCTCTCTCTCTCTCTCTCTCTCTCTCTCCATTTTCTCCCCTCTCTCTGGTTGTGTAAATCATCGAATATTCCTCGAGCTTCACTTACAGTGTAGTCTAGCCTATCTATCCGTCTATCCATATATCCAACCATCTACTTGTCTATCGATCTAGCTATCTATCTTTCTATACCTTTAACTATTCTTCTGCCTAATGTATCATTTTAGCTTGAAGAATATTGCGAACAATGAATTAGATCTCTCAACCGTGGGAGTTTTTACTGATAGTAAACGACCCTACCTTAAATGGCAGTTTATAAAGCCATCAACGCTTTCCTGCAACATCGGTGGTGATGTCATCTTTAGCGCTGACTGGTACATGCTTTTGTTCCGATGTGAAGTTTGAGCAGTGCAACAGTCAAAGGAAGTTCGCTGTGCTTATCCAAAATGGGAGGAGCGGAGCGTGAAAGCGCGATAGATCGGAAATCTTTTTTTTTTTTTCTCTTCTCACCCTTTTCGAGTCTGTCAAAAGAACAGCCCTAATTCGTCTACTACCGACGATTTCATGAGACATTCAAAGAGTTTCTGGGTCTATAAGATCGAGTATTAGTACACGCTATTTCTGCAGAGCGTAATTTGACGATAGCTTTGCCGAATAAAGTTTGAACGTTGCCTCTTAGCAACAATGTATGGAAAGGCGTGTTTCCTGCCAGTCAGAGCTAAGCTGTTGTAACCAGGGGCTGAACAACCAGGTGCACCCTGAGCGCGAGTCTGTGTAAGAATTCTACGAGTTTTCCAGAGTTCTCTTTAATTTTAAAGTTGAGAACTTAAAAACTATAACAAGGGCTAACACAATGATGATCGAAATTCAATTATCTTACATATCCTTCACATATTTCATGTTATGATATATTTTTTTCTGTTTTCCTTTCAAAACCTTATTATTTATAATGTTGAAAACGGTTCCACGGCGGGTTTTTTTCCCCTATTTTCTCCGTTACTTTCACTTTTATCTCAATCATTATAGCTCAACATGGGTATAATTTTTCAGATTCTTTCAAAACCTTAATTTTAATTTTATCGTATTTTTGAAATCTGCAAAATTTAGAAACTTTCAAAGGGAAACAAAGCAAGAAAAACAGAAGAACATATATTTATACATTAAACGAGTCTTAAAAATTTTCATTTTACTATTTCAAATCGATTTCTTGTAAATCGAATGTCAACCATGTTTATGCCTAGTTGGGCAGTTGTGAAAAGTCTCGCTTTTTTCTCTTTTCTCCTGTTTATGATACTGATGGTCCTGGTGCTTTTTCAAGCTAGCCCTGAACTTTAGTAAACAATCACTCATCAGACACGTTAATATGATATGAGGATTAAAATGTCGTAAACATCAATAATTTTCAAAATTTCAAAATTGTGTCTTGAAAGTTTTGCCTCGCGCTGGACTTCTACTGATTACTCGAAAAGCCGAACAACTGCGGTTTCTGTTACCTTCAGCTGTGCGGGAGACTGTTTCTACATACTATAGTCTCCCTTATTGGTCATCCAAAAATCTCTAGAAATTTCTTGCTTTCTCTCTCGCCTGTCTCTTTTTCTAGTTCTTTACACGCTTTATCTGTCTCCCTCCGCCATCTCTCTGTCTCTATTTTCTATCTACCTATCTACCTATCTATCTATCTATCTATCTATATATCAATATCTATCTATCTATCTATCTCATAGTAATTTGTAGATAAAATGAAAGAGGAAAAAAAGGTGCTAAGTATGAGAAAATGAGCGTATGAGTATGTCTAGAGAATGAAAGGATGACAAACCAAAGTTTGAAGCATAAGTGACAAATAAAGGAATACAGAGTAAGACGGAAATGTATTTTTATAAAGAACCTTAAGCTTATTTGATTTTTTCCGAAGCCGTAAGATTTTTCTATGATTCTAAATGCGAAGGCTCATGGTCGAGAGAAAAGCAAAGTGATAAACTGGTTTCAAGGAGGAATTATAATCATCCACCAAAAATATAAAAGGAAACAAGAGAAGAAGACGAAGACGAAGAAGAAGAAGAAGAAGAAGAAGAAGAAGAAGAAGAAGAAGAAGAAGAAGAAGAAGAAGAAGAAGAAGAAGAAGAAGAAGAAGAAGAAGAACATGGTAGATGAGAAAAGAGAAACAGGGATTGGGTAAGAGAGGGAGGAGATAAAGACTTAGAAGAAATAGAGAAAAGTTAGCCCGCTAATGTTTTCAGGGTTAGGTTCATTGCAAAGGCAATGAAGAATAATCTGAAGAAGAGCTTTATTCAGATTTTAAGAAGTTAAGACTTAAAAAACTGAAATGGTGACACTAATTTTTTTTTTGTTTTTGTATATAGATCTGGAACTGTCCATATACAAATAAACCCCCAAATCATTCTAAGGAAGAAACTTCATCAAAGGATGCGAAATATTCAGGATAAAAGGTATATTAAATAAAGAAGAGCAGCAATGGATGATCGTGAAAGCAAGCGAACTCTTTCAGGGGTTATGTACCTTGCCTACCCTGCTATTTTAGGCTGCTTATGACAGAAGCTCTTGCTATCGATGTTCGCTTGTAGTACAGTCATAGAAAAATAGTGAAGAGTTTAAGAGAGTAATGTGTTACGTTCATGTTGCGTTTATCGCACGAAGCTAATGGAATTTGTTATATAACGTTTAGCAGTTACTCTGATATTATGAGGTCGAGCAAGAAACCATTAATATGCGAGAAAAGGTTGCCTGCAATAATCTCCTTATTGGAAATTTCACCTTTTTCGACTCACAGGAGCAAAGTAAGCAGCCGATACTGAAGGGAGTTTCGAAAGGTAGTTCTATACTAAATGTTATCAATAAAAGCACAGCGTCTTCATTTTTATTAAAAAAAACAAAACAAACAAAACAAGCAATAGTGGCGTCTACGTCCATGTTGTTCTTTGCGTCATAGATTCTGGTTCTAAGTAAAAGCAGAACTTTAGTGGGTTTTTAGCTAGCTCTGTGCAATTGAAAGGCACAAGAATTTGCAACACATAAGTCGCTTCTTTTTGTTATGAGGCTGCACTTAACAATATGATTGTATTTTGTGAGGTCCTTCTTAGCATTTGATTGCATAAACAAAAAAACCGACAATTTTTTAATCAATTCCACTGTAAAATGCATTGGACACCTTTCAAATCACCGCCACAGACTTTTGCTTACTAGCCTTTGAGAGGTTGAAACAACTGCAATTGGACAATATTATGTAAAACATATTGCACTACACGATGCATCCTACAGTATTCAGAAAACAAAGATAAGTTAATATTTAAGAACAGTATATGTGCCATTGTTTCTTTTTTTTTTTTTTCTTAATACAAATATTCATTTTAACTTTCGCTTTATGAAGACTGATATAATCAAATGCCATACCGTCTTTACGTAAAAGGACACTCTCATAAAACTTTCCATTATTTTACGTTGCAGCATTACTTAGGTTTTCGTTTTTATTTCTTTCTTCTAAGCTCCCTTAAAATTTCCCGAAATCTCTCACACGGAGACGACGTCTTTCTCCCTCGAGTAACGGATGGGGCTCGTCCGATGCTTTGCTGGCTGGAGTTTTACCCACAAACCTTGATGCCTGTACTTTGCAAAATGGCATAAAAACTTAATAGGAATTTTTATATATATAAAAGCAGACTTGGAAGGTTTTGACCGCGAACTCTTCCTTTATTACCCAAAACACCTTTGAAACTTTGCAGGCGTCTATAGCATTCATGTGGCTAGGTTCTACACCATTGGTTCTTAACCTTGGTTTGATCGAACCCTTGGAGTCCGATGCGTCGATCTCAGGGGTTCGAGACAGCCAGTAAAGAACATCTATGTCTATAATTTGAAAAATAAAAATCAAATTTTATTTTTCACTATAGAGGGGTTCGGTGAACTCGTATATGAAACTGGTGGGGTTTGGTATCTCCAAAAAGGTTAAGAAATTCTTTTCTATCACATAAAAAAAATCAGCGCAAACTGCTTCCCTCATTTTCCGCAAAATGCTTTTTATCGTCAACATAGGGTAACGTATGATAACCAATTTCGCGCGCCATTTTGTAAAATCCAAATCTATTATTCTTTTTTTTTTTTTTTTTTGAGCATTCATTTCATGTAGGTTTAAATAACTGCGCGGCTAAGAATTTCTGCAAGCAGTGCACTTTTATGTACTTAATGGGAAATTTCACAGCTTTCTAATAAACGTTTAAAACGATCTAACACAAAATGGGATAGTGTAGAATTAGCCGATTTCCTTTATTCCAAAGGTATTGAAGTTCTATATCTTAATTTTGTGTTTAGAATGAGAATGATCAGATATCTAGATTCCAGCTAGAGAGGGATAGGTGGAGGTGTTTATATATATATATATATATATATATATATATATATATATATATAGTTTGAAGATAAGCTGAAATAATTGATATATATATATATATATATATATATATATATATATATATATATATATATATAGTTTGAAGATAAGCTGAAATAATTGATAACAGTGCTACACTGTGGGAGCTTTTCATAGATGTATAAGATCTTACCTTAAATTCTCTTTATATGACACTGGTGTTTCAAGCGACACCTTTGTCCTCCGCTTGAAACACCAGTGTTATATATATATATATATATATATATATATATATATATATATATATATATATATTTATATACAGAGAGAGAGAGAAAGAGAAGAAATTAAGTAGAGCCCAATATTACGTGTGTTGTGTGCGAATTGCCCTATTATTTATTTCTAACCAATTTTATATGATGAATTCCCAGACACTTTTGTAACATCTTCATACTTTTCTTTTCAGGTATGCTAAGATCAGTACTGTTTGCGACAAGGGAGAGTGGTATCTAAGGCAACAAACGGGGACAGTATTCTTTGAAGAGAGTATATACAGCCTTTTACGGATCCTGACGCAACGGTTACAACTATCTTTTCAGAATAACAACCATGACAAAAAGTTATTGATCTGAACAGAAACATCAAAAGCAGTACTGGGGAAAAAAGTTTTGAAAACATGAAAACTTCTTCGACCATTTTAAAAACTGTTCAAGGCGGAAGTTGTCTCCATGTATGATTTCAACTATCATTGACTTTACATCGAATAGCTGGCTCAACCCCGCTTAGCTTCGTTTCAGATGGATTCTTCTTCTTGACATCAAACTGTTTCGGACAAAAACGTTTTTCCCTGAAAGAATATACAGGAAGTGATCAGTTTTCTTTTCAATTGAGGAAACCATTGCGTCTCTGCGCTTTACCCCAGTCTGGCCTATAGAGGTGTGAAGAACATGCGAGGGGCTCAAACTGGCACAGAATGGCTTCTCTCCACTTAAGGTAAGTTACTAAACATCCAATAAATCCAGTGGTATCGATTGTGCAGCATGTATATATCAGGAGAGAGAGAAAAAAGAACATAAACTTATAAGCAATTAAGGAACACTGATTTAAATAATAGTATATGTTGTTTGGAAGCTAAGTCGTAGCATAAAACTTTAGCTTAGCAATGATTGTACAATTGCACCCTATAGCATTTAACAACATTTGAAGGGAAAAAGAAGTGCCTTGCATTGTATGTTTGTCATGATTGGATAGTGATAAACAAGATCAACAAATTTCTAGAACTGAGCTCGCGTTCCGTGCCAGAGGAAATGGTCCTATACCTGAGCTTTTTAAAAGTAGAAACTATTTTAATAAATAATTTCTCTAACTGAAGTTGAAGAATGCACACATATTTAAATATCAATGTCGACGCCCAAAGCAAACGAGATAACAAGTAATCTGATAGGTTTCGCAAATTATGGAAGTCCAAAAATAAATTTTCCAAAACCATTTTTGGGCAAACTGTTTCAGAGAACACGTTGAATATAATTATAGTTTTGTAAAACTCAAATCTATTTACAGACTTTTAAAAACTTTTTTAAACCCATCATCATTATAGGTTTAAACAACTGCGCGACTACGAATCGCTGGAACACACTGTACTTAAATGCACTTCATACGAAAATTCGCAGCTTTCCTATAATTATAAACGTTTTGGATTTCCTTTATTTGAGTCTAGCTCAACAGGGGTGGGCAGGTAAGGGCCTTATATAAATAAAGTGGTTTTTGACGAGATGGAAGGAAAAAGGAGCTTTGGCAAATGAAATAATTTTAATAAGACTCTTGAGATGTTTTCCTTTTTTTTTTTGTGAAATACATATTTCAATGCTGATCAGCTGGCAGTCCCGCTTGGCGCTCAAAGGTTACTTGTTTTCTAAAAGAACCAGTATTTGTACTTTATTTTCAAAAAGTTTGTGAAAGGAAAAACTGTTAGTGTGTTTTTGTGGACGAATTGAAATGGAGAAGAGAGAGAGAGAGAGAGAGAGAGAGAGAGAGAGAGAGAGAGAGAGAGAGAGAGAGAGAGAGAGAGAGAGAGAGAGAGAGAGAGAGAGAGAGAGAGAGAGAGAGAGAGAGAGAGAGAGAGAGAGAGGGAGAGGTACAAAGAGGGGAGGAGTGAATGAAAGAAAAAGAGAAAACTGTATCTAATGATATCCCGCTGCATGCATTTATCAAACACATTCTATGCACCTCTTCAGGCGAATGGATCGGGCGTGTTCAGCCTTATCTTAAGGACTCGTTTACTTTCGTTTTGTTTTTCAGCTTTTTCCAGGTGTTTATTTTTGTGCAGGCGCAATGGATAATTCATTTCTTCTGTTGAGACTTGGTCTGTGGCTATGTGTTTATCTGGGTTTTTTTTTTTTCTTATTCTTAGTTCAAGGTCTTTTTTTTATTTTCTGCTAGGCATAGATAGTTTGACTGTCTCAGTCATTGGGGAGTATTGACTTGGCTTTTCCATGATATCTATTTTTGGTTTTCATCTGATAATTTTCGCTAAGGGCTGTAACTGGTTTATTGGTAGCGAGTTTTGAATTATGGTTATTCACATGTAAATATCTGCGGTTTTTAATTAAAATCAACATGCTTAAGTGTCGCTTGGAGGACGTCTCCTTTTTCAAGGCAGTTACCTTGACAGTTGCATGATTTTTTAATACCTGCAATAATTTATCATTATATCTCATGAGATTGCTGATTTGTTGTGGTTTATTTTACTTTACTGAATATATATTATATATATATATATATATATATATATATTTGTATTTGTTATATATATGTATATATATATATATATATATATATATATATATATATATATATATATATATATAGAGAGAGAGAGAGAGAGAGAGAGAGAGAGAGAGAGGGAGAGAGAGAAATTGAGACAGATTGAGCGAGAGAGAGAGAAAGTGAGAGACTAAGAGACGGATTGGAACGCAATATTAACACAATCACAATATCAGTCGTCTCGCACGTTCTCGAATTCATATTGCCGCAAAATTAATGAGAATTAGTAAAGATGATCTTCATTAAAATTTCAACATATCTTGTAATAATACCTTGATTAGACTTGATCAAATGTTAGCATGGATTAATATTTCTGGGAGGGAGACCGATTGAGGCAGAGAGAGCGAGATATATATATATATATATATATATATATATATATATATATATATATATATATATATATATATATAGAGAGAGAGAGAGAGAGAGAGAGAGAGAGGATAATATAGAATAATAGATACAGGGATAGGCATAAATAAAATGAAAGACAACCAGTACAATAGATCAGTAGTAGTATACAAAATGGGGGTTCTGGCGCAGCTTGCATGTAGACCGGGCACTTTTCACCTACATCAAAAATTGGGGCAATTGTGCATGTAGGCCGGGCGTGTTTCACGTACATAAAGAATTGGGGTAATTGTGCATGTAGGCCGGGCGCTTTTTGCGCACATAAGGTCGGGGTAATTGCTCGCGTAGGCCGTAGGGTTCTGGCGCAGCTTGTTAGATGTGGGCCGTAGGGCCGGTTAGCCGGGAAGGGCCCGCCCCACCCCCCTGGCGGGCCCCCAACCCGTGCTGCTTCGCAACAAAAAAAAACAGCTAGTTCCATTTGCAAATGGAATCCCATTTAGAAAGACGACGAGTGTTAGGTATATCCAACGCGCACCGTATACCAGAATTATGAAGGGCCATAATCGCTGTTCCTGGCTTAAGAGCGGGGAAACTGAAGTTTGCGGGAAAAGCTGCTTGTGGGAGTACTGCAAAATCCACCGGGCCAAGATCCGCAAGGGCTGTAAAGTTCCGGTGCCTTGTGGGTCATGTGGGAGGGGGGTTCAGAGTGATATCCCATTATGTAGGGATTGTGGGCGGGAAAAAGTCCGTCATTGGCACAAAACGCAGGAGCGTGCCGCTCGAATAGTCTTTGGTTCGGTTCTAGAACAGCTTATGGCGGAACGAACACCCATTTAGAGACTTGCATTGTCTAGGGTATACCCATCCCCGCTCGAATAGTCTTTGGTTCGGTTCTAGAACAGCTTATGGCTGAACGAAAACCCATTTAGAGACCGATCCAGAATGGTGACTATGGACGAATACATAGAGCAACTACTGGCAGAGATGCCCGAATCGACTCTCCACGATGTGGTGAAAAACATCCTGGACGAGCCCATTCCCGAAGCTGTGAAAGGGCGCTTGCTGAAGCCCCTGCAGCCTCGGAAATATCGACCTTCCCCTCCACCACGCAAGGCAAAAGAGAGGAAAAGGAAGGCCATTGAGGAGGAATTTGACCCTATTCCCCGCCACAAGGTCCTGAGGTCTGTGAAGGACTATCAGGATGAGATCCAGGGCCTGTTTGAAGAGAACAACGAACTCACCTTCAGGCAGACACCATGGGCGCTCGGAAATTTCTTGAGAGGTTGGCAGCTGGATGTGCCCCGGGGGCAGGGTGCTGACCCCAGGGCTTTCCTTGAGGAGATAGAACCCCAGATCCAGAAGAAGCTCGAGGAGGAGCTCAAAGCCCTCAAAGGGGGTCTTAAATTCCAGCTGGCTCTCAAGGTGGATCTTGTGAAGGTCAACCCGGATGGTAGCGAGGAATACACAGATCCTGTTCTACGCCACAAACAGGAGGCCGTCCTCCAGAAAAGTGAGATCACAGCAGCCCTCCGACAAGCGTTCCCAAGGGTGTTGGAAACCCTTGAAAAATGGACCCAAAGAGGATCTGGTTGGGCTGTAGTGCAGGTTCACACCCTCTGGCTAGACATCGCCCGATATCAGCCCCTTCGAGGCGGTTCCTACATCCCACTACCAAAGAAACTGCAAGATAAAAAGGCGGTGGTCAACGTAAAAAACGGCGACGACCACTGCCTGCGATGGGCCCTTCGGTCTGCCCTGTTCCAAGCCGCAAAAGACCCGCAGAGACCCGCCAAATACCCGACTGAAGATGGCCTAGACTTCACCGGCATCGAGGCCCCTACACCCATCTCTCAGATCGGCATGGTGGAGCGCCAGAACAACCTCGCCATCAACGTGTTCGGTTGGGACAAGGGGGTGATCGTACACCGCCTCAGCAAGCAACCAGAAGACATGCCCAGGACCAATCTGCTGTTGATTGAGAAGGCCGGCAAATTTCACTACACCTGGATCAAGAACCTCAACCGTCTCCTCTATGACCAGAGCAAACACAGAGAGAAGAAGCACTTCTGCGAGCGCTGTCTCCATGGCTATTCCAGGGAAGACCTGCTGGAGGACCACAAGCCAGAATGTCAGGGAATCGGCCAGACGGCTGCCAGGGTGGAGATGCCAGAGGAGGGCAAGAACAAGTTCACTTTCCAGAACCATCACAAGCAGCTGCCGGCCCCTTATATCATCTACGCCGACTTTGAAGCCCTCACCACGAAAGTCGAAGGGTCAGAACTTGACCCCACCAAAAGCAACACCCAGAGGACACAACACCACGAGGCATGCAGCTACTGCTATGTCAAGGTGCGTTGCGACGGACAGACAGAGGCGCCTGTCGAATACCGGGGGCCAGACGCAGCAGAACACTTCCTCCGAGCTCTTCAAGAGGAGGAGCGTGGGATTAAAGGAGTGCTGTCGAACCCCCAAGCCATGCTAATGACCCGAGCAGACTGGGAGACCCACAGAACCGCGCGCAGATGCCATGTGTGTGACGGCCTCCTGGAAGGAGACTCTGTCAGGGACCACTGCCACATCACCGGTAAGTACCGAGGAGCCGCCCACAGCGCCTGCAATCTCAAATTGCGACTCGACCCCAAGACTACAACCATACCTGTGGTCTTCCACAACCTCCGGGGGTACGACAGCCACCTCCTGATGCAGGCCATCTCAAAGGTGGAGGGGCGGATGAGCTGCATCCCCAACAACACAGAGAAATACATCAGTTTCTCCCTAGGGCAGCTGCGCTTCATCGATAGCGCACAGTTCCTGCAGGCCTCCCTCAGCAAGCTGGTAGACGCAAATAAGCCCGAGGCCTTCCATATCACAGCCCGCTATGAGCCAGACCACCGAAAGCGTACGCTGCTCATGCGCAAAGGCGTGTACCCCTATGAGTACGTAGACTCCTGGGAGCGCTTCGAGGAGAACAAGCTTCCACCGAAGGAGGCCTTCTACTCCAAGCTCTCGGATGAGCATATCGATGATGACGACTACAAGCATGCCCAGAGGGTCTGGGAGACCTTCGGGTGTCAAACCCTAGGCAACTACGCCGACCTCTACTGCCGGACCGACGTGCTGCTCCTTGCCGATGTATTTGAGAACTTTCGAAAGACCTCCCAGAAACAATACGGGCTGGACCCGGCGAACTACTACACCAGTCCAGGCCTATCTTGGGATGCCCTCCTCAAAAAGACCGGAGTAGAGTTGGAGCTGCTCACAGACTATGACCAGCACCTCTTCATCGAGAAGGGGATGCGAGGAGGCATCTCGATGGTGTCGAAGCGCCACGCCAGGGCGAACAACCCCGCAGTAGAGGGATACGACCCGAAGAAGCCCAACAGCCACATACTCTACCTTGACGCTAACAACCTGTACGGGTGGGCCATGAGCCAGCCCCTGCCAACCGGTGGTTTTCGGTGGGTAGAAGACTGTGATGGGCTGGCTGGCACAATAAAAGACCAACCGGCCGACGGGCCCGAGGGCTTTATCCTCGAGGTGGGTCTGGAGTACCCCCAGGAGCTTCACGATGAGCACAACGCATACCCGCTCGCTCCAGAGCGCACGGTGGTTCAGAAAAAGTGGATGTCGGAGTATCAGCAAGGCCTCCTGGGCGCAGGGGTGGCGTCCGCCGAGGTCGAAAAGCTGGTCCCCAACCTCCGCGACAAGAACCACTACGTGCTCCACTACCGCAACCTCCAGCTTTACTTGTCACTCGGGATGAAGCTGAAAAAGGTACATCGCGCCCTGCGCTTTGAGCAGAGTCCCTGGATGGAGCCCTACATTCGGATGAACACCGAGCTGCGAAAGCAGGCCACCAGCGCCTTCGAGAAGGACCTCTACAAACTGATGAATAACTCTGTCTTTGGTAAAACGATGGAGAACCTCCGCAGACGAGTGAATGTGAAGCTGGTGCGCTCGCACGAGGAAGACAAGCTGCGCCGCCTAATCGCCAGCCCGTCTTTCGCCAGGGTGAACATCTTCGATGACGACCTCGCCGCCGTGGAGGTCCACAAGAGCCGTCTAGTCCTCAACCGCCCCGTATACGTGGGCATGAGCATTCTCGACCTATCGAAGACCCTCATGTACGACTTCTACTACGGGCAGCTGAAGAACCAATACGGAGACCGGTGTCAGCTCCTCTACACCGACACCGACAGCCTCCTCCTTGAGATCCAGACGGAGGACGTCTATCGGGATATGGTTGCGCATGCAGGTCTATACGACACGTCCGACTACCCACGCGAGCACCCTCTGCACAGCGTTGAAAACAAAAAGGTTGTCGGGAAGATGACGGACGAATGTGCCGGGCGCCCCATCGCGGAATACATCGGTTTGCGCCCCAAAATGTACAGTATCCTTGAGGCTAACGGGGATAACATCAAGAAGGCCAAAGGCGTGAAGAAAGCTGTCGTGAAAAAGCACATCAGGCATGAGCAGTACAGGGAGGCTCTCTTTGAGAAGACGACCTTCCGCCACGGCATGGATGTCCTGCGATCGGAGCGCCATCATATCTATGGGCAGCGCCTGAACAAGGTATCGCTGTCCCCCTTCGACTCCAAGCGATGGATCGCAGAAAACGGGGTGGACACTCTGGCCTATGGGCACAGGGATGCCCTACCGACCGGGACAGCGGAGATGAACGCCTACATTGACGAACTGCTCAACGTTTGAGAACACCATCAGGAGGCAGTTGAGTGTCAGGGGGCACAACCAGAGCTCCTCACGGACAAACCCCCGACTAGGTCCTTGACTTGCAGAGTCAAGATAATAAAGCACAGGCTCGCCGGGCTTGGTCACGGAGCGTCCGAGCCGGTACACCTGGAGGGACCACACAGGGTCAGTTGCTCGGCGACGACCGCCCTCGAGCTCGCCAGGGTGATAGAGGAAGCGAACACCAACCCCAGAAGGGAGCTTCTGCTCTTGAAGACCGACAGGGCGGCCGGGAACCGTAGAAGAGGGCTCTCCACTTACAGACTTTGCCCTAATGGCCTCAGAAGGGCGCTTACCGGTCAGCCGGGTGACCTCTCCATTCAGAGCAGAGACAACCGCAGGCAGCCGCTGCACCCACTCTGCCGATCGTCCACCAACAGGCAGCCGCATCTCCTGGGCGTACTGGTGGCCGAAGAGCCTCTCAGACAGAGTTCTGTTCCACCGCTCCACGATTCCTTGGTCCCGGTGGACATCGACCCGGCCGCGCCTGACCTCGACGTTGTGCTTAGCAAGGAGTTGGCTAACTGCCCCCATAAATTCGCGTCCAGGGTCCACCTGCAGCAGCTTGGGCCACTTCAGAGGACCCCTTTTGTAGATGCGAGACAGGGCATCGGCGACCTCTGCTGCGCCCTTGCTAGTCAGCGGCTCGGCCTCCTTGTACCGCGAGGCAACGTCGACTACGGTGAGGGCGTACTTATAGGTCCTCCGTCCCACGCGGTCGTGAGGAAGAAAGAGCAGGTCGGCCTGGTGGACCTCATTTGGCACCCTGACATCAAACTTTGGTCTCGGTATGTGCCGCACCGCAGGTAGGAAGATCTGCCAGATGGCTTGTTTCTTCAGCCAGTTCTTAGCCACATCGAGAGGGACCCCCGCTGCAGACGCCAGCTTTTTGACGGCGGCGATTCCTTTCCAGTAGCCCCCGGGGCTGTAGTAAATCCTCGACAGGTGTGAGTCCATTGCCACGTACTCCAGAAGCCTAACCAACCTCCAACACACCTATACCACGGGCAACCCATCGCGAGCGCACGCGTGTAGGCCGGAAAAATTGGGGGGTCACACCGTCTATCTCTTAGCGATATAGTATGTCACAAGGCCGGTTGCGGCCATCCCCAGGACGATGAAGACGATCTCGCGGTCTTTTTGGGCGCTACTAGGTGTATAAAAGTCGGAAAGCTGGGGTTCGGGGCCTAGCGGGTCAAGGGTTTCCCCGGTGAGGCGGGTGTACCCGCGCCATGCTGCGTCGGCGTCGTGGAAGTCCTGGACTGCCTGGTGTTGTTCCCTGAGCTTTTTGTTGATCCAGTCAAGGCGTTCAGTCCGCTTCTGAGACCATTCAGCCTGGGCGGTCTGCAGTTGCTCCATGGCCTTGTCGTGTCTTTTCTGTTCTTCGGCTGTGTCTTCTTTGTCGAGCTTCGAGAACAGGTAGTTGCTACCTGAGAACGCCAGAGCGTTCACGATGGCGCCTCCGGCCATCATCGCGATGCTAGCCATTGTGCTACTACGCAATATTAGGGGGGATTATTTTTTGTTTAATCAACTCGTCCTTAGTCAAAATGGCGAACGAGACATTCATGATCAGCAGCCCGGCGTCGCGTGCCGACAGGTCGAGTTTTGGCAGCGACCCCTTGATGGCCATCTGGCCAAGTTTTGCGTACCCTATCGCAAACCCGCTGACAAGGGCGGCATGATACAAGGTGTTCGCTATAGCTTTTCCGTCAATCGAAGCCATGGTGTTGTTATTCCATATAATGTGGATTATGCGCAACCTTCAATTGCTGAGCAGACCCCGCGCTGTTTTGCAGGACCTGGGGCTTTTTCTCCTCTGGCGGTAGCGGCCTCGGCGGTAGCGGCGGCGACGATTCTGCGCGGTGAGACCAATAGGCCAGCGCCCCGGCAGCAGCCACCAGTACGCCTACAGGCCAGGTAAACAACGCGGGGCCAGCCTCTTCTTCTTTTTTGTCGCGGAGCGGGGCGGCTTCCTCGTTGCTATGCGCGTCGGGCGGGTCGGCCACGAACGCTGGATCCCGCAGAGCCTCCTTGGCTGCCGCGAGTTCTCTTTCAAGGCGCTCCGTCTTGGCTTTCCTGGCGGCGGCGCCGGCACGCCCCGCGGCAGCCTTCTTCTCGTCTTTCAGTTTAGACGGCCGGCTGGGTGCCGGCGTCGTCACCCTCAAAACCGGCTCCGCGGCATCCTCCGCCGAGGCCGCCGGCGTGGCTGTCTCCGGTGAGGGCGACTCCACCGGTGGAGTCACATTGCTGTCTCTCGAGTCCATCTTCTTCTATACGCCTTGGGCATTGGTGTCCAAATTGGCAGTACTTCGCCGTGGTCAACGCCGCGGTGATCGGCGCCAGAAGCTTCCCGTAGCGATAGTATAATTCGCAAGCAGTGCTGTTGAGCGCGTGGCCGACAAACGGGTCGGACTCTAGGTCCTCCAAGAGCGGCTGCCGGTTCTCGGGAGGAATAGGGAGAAACATACTGACCACGCTCGTGTACAGCTGTATAGCCGCGCGCCCCAGAGTTTTTGTCATGGCAGCCCCCAGTCGTACCTCGTAGCGGGCGTAGAGCTTTCCAACCTCGTCGTCGCCCAGTGCATCGATTTCTTCCGCAGACCAGGCCTTCCCGAGGTACTGTCTGGCCTGCCCCCCGGCTACGACGGTGGCCAGCCTCTCGCGTTTTGCCGCCGTTGTAGGCTGCGGCTGTGCCGCTGGCTGCGGTTGTGGCACCGCTGCGGTGGTTTCTTCGGCGAGCAGTCCGTCGAGCAAATCGTCCATCTTCGTGTGCAATAAAGAAATAAGTTTCCTAGTTTCTCGCCTAGCTCTAATATATTCACCGACCCCCCACAGGAGAACCACAAGTGTGGTCAAGGAGATAGCTGTGTTTAACACCAAGAACAACATATTTTAAGCAGGTGATATACAACCATAAGAACATGGTTGCGTAGTCTTCAGCACCAGCGTAGCATGTTTTTCCAAGGCCAACCGGCGACGTATGTCGACTCGCTCTTCCTGCGAGACTATAACATCGTTCTCCCGGAGGCACTCCTCGAAAGAGTCTCGGTCCTTGCAGTGGAATAAAGCCACCCACTGGGTCTGTTCACGCAGGTCTTTGAGGACCGAGTTGTATCGCTGAGACAACACCCAGACGGATTGCTGGGCGTGGCGGCCGGAGAAGGCCAACTCCGAGAGGGTATCTCTCTTTTTCGTCATCGCCTGCGAGGCGCTGCAGTCGTCGATGATGAAAAGGGTCGGATCGCCCTTGAAACGGTGGTACCAAAAGCGGAGCCAATCGTGCAGACGTTCGCCCGGGTCGACAATAAACACCTCGGGGTCACTCCACACCCACGGGCGACCCTGGTAGGTGGTGTTGTGCCGGATAGTGGGGCATAGTATGACGATGTGGTGGAAGACTCCACGATAAGGCCCCTTCTCGAGGAGGTCCAGGATGAACGCCGTTTTCCCGCAGCCTGTTTGTCCAGAAATGACGGCCGCGTGGGCGGCGCGCGGCAAGTTGCTAATACAAGATGGACGTGATTCGCCCATCCTCCAGGTTTAGTTGTGCATCCATGATGAGGAAGACGTACACATCCAATACGCCGGCGGCCTCGGGCTTCTTCGTGATCTGCAGCGTCACACCTTCCGACGCGTTCTCGATTCGTCTCCCCGTGCCGTGGAGCTGGTCGTCATCACTGGACCGCAGGTCAAGCCACAGGGCGTACTTGCTGGTGAGGTACTCGGGGAGAGACACATCCGCCAGGGCGAGGTCTTTCGCGACCACACCTACCATTGGGTGCCGTTTGGAGCCGCTTGCGTGAAACTTTCTGGCCTCGTCCCACTGCTGGTATGCGCGCAGGCCCTGCGCATAGAGCTCGTTCGGGACGCCCTCGATGGTAACTTCAACTTTCGTAATATGGGGGTTGTAGAAGGCCTCCGTGTCGCGCTGGAAGGCAGCCGCGTGGTCCACAAAGAGCAGCAGGAGTCCCTTCATGGAGCGCGCTGGGGTGTTGATGTTGATGTTCCAGACTGTGTCGCTCTTGTCTCGGCGGAGCTTGCGGTGCCGGAGGATACGCTCGTAGAGGATCGCCAAGCGGCTGGCGTACTGGGAGCGGATAATTCGGGCGAGTTCGGCGTTGGTGACCTTATCGAACTCTAGACTGATGTTTTCGACCGTGTAGCTGCCGCCAGCGGCGGCGGTGGTCTGTACGGTCGAGCCGTACTCGTTAAACGTGAGTTCGTACTCCAGCCGGTCTCCGAGCCCCGCCTGGTAGAACGGCATGTGACTCTCTAGAATTTCAAAGTCGAGTGGCACGAAGAACCTGTTGCCGTACGCTTCTGAAATTGCCTTGTCGGCGGGGACGTTTGCGGCGTCCCCCGCGCCGACACGAAGCTTGGTCGCGTTGCGGTCGGCGGTGGTGTCTATGCCCTGATATTGCGCGTTCCCGCGCTCACGGGCGGTCTTCCAGAGATCTTGGTAGCAGTAATAGACGTCTGAATCATCGATCGACATAACCTCGTTTCCGCTGAAGCGAATGGTCACCCTCTTGCAGATTGCGCGGCCTATATTTTGAACCAGCGTTCTGTTGGCGTCGGTCGACGACAGCGAAATTGTGAAAGCCAGCCGCGCGGTCCCAGGCACGATGACATCGTCGACCCCCAAGTTGGGGAAGCGAACCAGCAACTGCTGGTTTTGGTCGACCGTTGCGGGGTTGTTGGTCACTACAACGGTCTGCCTCGTGGCCTTCACCCCAAGGGGGTCACGTAGGCGCCGGTACGGGTTCAGTTTATTTCCGAAAGCACTTGAAGCCATGGTATTGAACCTAATACAGAGTTCTTCAAAACACGAACATGGCGGACTTCGATTTCAATGAGTCTAGTCGTGCCAGAGTTGACGTCGCCCGCGGTGCTTTTGCCGATGACATCCCCCTCATTGATTATACTAATGACGACACCACGGGAGGTGGTGCTGAAACCTCATTCATTGACCATCCCGAAGACGTTTGGGAGGCCCAAAATGAAACGCCCTCATGGGCTGCCAGTAGCGTCCCATCAGGTGTTTCTCAAGAAGATCTTGCTGATGCACAACATACAAAGGCTCTCGTAGATAGATGGCAGAGAGAAAGGGGGGAAGTGCAGCAAAACCTAGAGTTCGCATCTTCGACCAAGGGTGATCTCTGGCTAAGGTGGGGGAAAAATGGCTCCTCCTAACCAATAAGAATAAGCCTGGGGAGTTCCTCGCACCCTCGACTATCAAAAGGTACCGCGTTGATGTAGCTAAGGCGTTGGGCGTCTACAAGAGCACCAACCTCTCTCCCCAGGATGATGCGGTCCTCAAAAAAAAACCGACCAGCAGGTGGGCGAGGCGGCCTCGGACATAGAAACAGCCCCGCTTGAAGATCTTGGCCAGACCATTATAAAGGTCGGGGCCGCTGTTCAGACCGCGGGAAATATCTTCGCTGTGCCAGAACGGTCCGGCGTCCCCCCAGTGACCCAACGCGAATTTCTGGGCATCTGCCGGGCCCTGGAAACGATCCGGGGCGAACACACAAACAATCTAGCCAAGCTCACGGAACTGGATAAACACATCGCCTTGGAAGAACGCAAGCTAGAAGAGGCCCCGGACGAGACTACTAAAAACCGCATTGCCGAACGCCTGCGTAATCTGCAGGATGAAAGGGCCGCCCGCCTTGAGGCCGCTTCGTCCACCAGGGAGGCTCTCCGGTCCCAGATCAGCCGTATACGTGAAACCCTGCACCGGATCCTACATGAGGACAAAACCCTCGCCGAGCGAATAAAGACCCTCTTTCGTGAGCAGGGAATCACGATCGTGTCGATCCTTACGGCCCTCGGGATGATTATTTCTACAATAGTCCTCGCTCTCCCGGGCGGTTCTGGAGGCGGCGCCGCCCCGCCGCAACCGCCGCAGCCTCCCGGCAAGGGCGGGGTCAAAGAGTGGCTTAAAAAACATCTCCAAAGCCTCGGAAGAATCCTGGCCAAGCTGGCTGGCAAGGCGGCCGCCGCCCTGCCAGGAATTATCGGGTCGATCGTCTCCTGGCTCCTGTCCCTCCTCGGGAAAACCGCAGTCTGGCTGGCTGGAAATCTATGGGCCGTTCTTCTGGCTGTCGGGGGCTTACTGCTTGTGGCGGCACGCGAGTGGCTTCTACCCAAGAAACCAAAGAAGGCCTAGGCCGATGGCAATAATACCTACAATGAGGGCTGTTTTTTCGTCCTCGTGAGCCTCGTGGTCTGCTTTGGCTGCCGCCGTTGCCGTTGCAGCGGAGGCGGGGTGCGGCTTTGCACCGCGCTGACTGTTAGTCGACTCTGACGATGGGTCGACGCCCATCGGTATAACGAGCCCCTTTTCACCGGTGTCATTTGCGGCGTCTGGTGGGGCTACAATCTTATTCAGGCCGATATTCGAGCCCAGGTGCTGTGCACTGGTCGCGATAACGAGCAAGTTATTGTAGCCCACTATCTTACCCACGCGGAGTAGCATGTTGCCTGGGGCCATACAGAGGCCCTCCCCAAAGGATAGGTTGACCTCAGAGCGGGTATACTGTAGAGCTTCCTGATAACGGGCTATTGATCCGGGGATGTCCACAGGAGAAGCTATGACAGTTTCAACGTTCGCTAGAAACTGCTGCTGCGTATCTGAGGCCGTCGCCCCGACGCCTAGAATGTTTGCGCGGGTCTGGGCCTGGGCGGTGAGGATGGCCCACACGTAAGTCCGGCTACTATCCTTCAACCTATTGATCCCGGGGAGGGTGAAGCCATCTGACTTATTGAGTATGAAATTCTTCCAGACCGTGTCTACTCCGGCGGTATCCTGATCGATGTAGTCCACGTGGGGAATGCCGTGTTCTGTCTCGTGTGTGAACGACATTCTGTCCGGGTCATACTCCCCGTCACCAACTGGGCTATATCCGACCCCTGGCAAGAAGAAGTAGACTCGGCCGAGCCTCTGGGTGTGGCCACGGATCTTCCAGTCAGAGTGTGGGGAGATGCCAAATTCTTCGCAGATTCTCTCGTACCCCTCGCGGTCGTAAGGATTGTTTACCGCTTTCCATTCCTCCTCCGGGGGAATTCGGGCCTGTATATCTTCCAGTATGCGGCGTGTCTGGTAGTACGCGTGAAAGCGGTAGAAGGACTGCAGAGGGGCATCAGCGACAGTCAAATGGTCATCCGCCGAAACTCCACAACCTGTGGTGGCACACCAAACGGCGAAGTTTAACTGGTTCTGCCAAAACTGCATCGGTGTTTTACACCAAGCCTGGAACGTGTCGTCTGAATAAATCCTAGGCAGGCGGTAGTGTTCGAAGACATTGCGATACTTAGCCCTGAACCATTTCTGCAGGTCGTCGGCCTGAACCTGAACCTGGCCTTCTGCGAGATTGCCAACATCGCGAGCCGCGGCTTTTTGGAGGCCGGGCTGGTACTTGGCTTCACTATTAAACCTGAAAGCCGAACTCATATTGAGTCGGTATGTTCCACACGCTTTCGAACGTTCAAAGGGGGGAGGCAATCCCCCTCCAGCGGTGCATCGACAATCGCGATGGGCGCCTCTCCGTTGGCCTGCGCTCGATAACCTTCGCCGCGGGGTGATATAACATCGAGCATGGGGAGAAGTTTTCTTGGAGAAGCACGGGGGGGCCAGAAGAAACCCTCAACATCCCGCCCGGCCTGTATGGGTTCGACCGGCTAAAGGAGGTTCTCAAGGGGGCCAGCCACACGCTAACGGCTTGTGGAGAGAACGGATTGATCACCCTAACAGTCGCCCCCGAGCGGGGAATCCGTCTATCCGACGGCTTGCTGGCGCTTCTCGGCCTGGACGACGGCTTGGGCGGAGTCTGGCTCGACGCCGGCGTGTATACGGGCGATCGCCCTGTAAACTTTGCGACGAGGCAAATGCTGTGGGTCCATCTCGAAGAACTTAACACATCCGAAAATATCGCCAATGGGGCTCCTTCGACACTCCTGGCCGGCATCGGATTGGGGCGCCACGCCTTCGGGGACATAAACACGGTCCGCATGGAGTGCCCAGAATATAAGCGCCTTCGAGATGGAACGATAAGCGAGTTAAAGGTTTCCATTAGGGATGCATCTGGAAAAGCAATTTCCAATCAAGATCTCCCGATACACGTTACGCTTGAACACGTCACCAGAAAATGAGTATCTTCGGCGAGAGGATCAGCCGCGGGCCTGACCTGGCCGAAGTCCTATCTGGCTATGCTAAAAAAGACTACGTAGATGCCCAAGACGGCCTCCGTGTCCTGAAGACGGGCGACACCATGCTCTGGACATGGGGGGGGGGGGGGGGGGCAACTGGTGCGTGGGATGCCCAGAGACCTACGGCCGTACAAAGGTGATGAGGCTACTTCATGGAACCAGGTCGTGAGAACGGCGGCTGATGCTTTCGAAGCCGCGGTAGATAGGCGTAAGCCTATGATAACTGTGTGGGCCGAACAGAAACGGTCTATGCTCGATAACCGATACGAGTGGTCATTTGGCAGCGACGCAGCTAGGGGTCTTGCAGATGGGGGCTACCCCATGATGGCCGCAGGTAGGGTCCTTCGTATGGGGCTGTCGACAACAGCACCTCACAACTTAATCTCCGCCGCCCTTGTCAATATTTCGGTCAACGGGATGGAAAACCCGTTATATGGTACGATCAAGCCCCCGGGCCAAGCCTGCGGTATTTCTATATTTTCAACCCCTCTGGCGCTGCAGAAGGCGACAAAATAAACTTTAGATCAGCCTCGTCCACCCCCGAAATCGCGAGCGCAGTGGTCTCCCTCCTAATTGAACTTGACTTGTAGATGACACATTGGTGGTAAAATTCAATGAAGCAAGTTACTCCAACAGCCCCATCGGGCGCTCTCTACCCAGAGCTGCCCGATGACGGCAATGTTGCCGGCGGCATCCCGCAACGGCCAGATCAGTACTTCCGACTCCAGGAGATCTCGCGACTTCGTAAGCACCTCGAAGACGAAAAAGATAGACACTCCCAGCTCTTTAAGAAATACCGGCGCGGGATTAACGCTGTAGATGCTGTCGACACGGCGCTACTCTCAGCCAGTGTGGGGATGGGCATTGGAGGTGTGGGCCTCCTGTCCACGATCATAGCAGCCCCGGTTGTACTGGGGCTTGAGGTTGCAGCCTTGGGCTGCGGACTCCTCGGTGTCGCCGGTAAATTTGTCAGCCGCCGGCTCTCGGTGAAGGCAAAAAAGCACGACGAAATTATGATTCTTGCTGGCAGTAAACTCGACTCCATATCCGCCCATGTCTCGAGAGCACTCACAGATTGTCAGATCTCCGATGAAGAATTCCGCATAGTTGTTGATGAGGTCCACAAATATACCCAGATGAAGGCAGAAATTCGGGATAGGGCAAAAAAGGCGCATGCCGCGGTCACTCTCGACGAGGAAGCGCTTATTCAGAAAGGCTGGGACGAGGCCAGGGCCAGTTTCATGAAGCAATTGGCTGCACCTTAGTCTTCTTTAAGCGGCGACAACATACGCCATACAGCCCGCCTCCATACTCCGTAACTCTGTAAGACTAACTTTCATCCACATTTTTTTCTTATTATGCCCCTTGAACCAACCAAACTGCAAATAGCTCGCCTATTTACTATAGCGCATTTTATGGCGGGGCTACCGCTGTTTCGGCTACCTTTTTTGGCGAAGCAGCATGGGTTGGGGGCCCGCCAGGAAGGTGGGGCGGGCCCTTCCCGGCTAACCGGCCCTACGGCCCACATCTAACAAGCTGCGCCAGAACCCTACGGCCTACGCGAGCAATTACCCCGACCTTATGTGCGCAAAAAGCGCCCGGCCTACATGCACAATTACCCCAATTCTTTATGTACGTGAAACACGCCCGGCCTACATGCACAATTGCCCCAATTTTTGATGTAGGTGAAAAGTGCCCGGTCTACATGCAAGCTGCGCCAGAACCCCCATTTTGTATACTACTTCAGTGCATTATTTTCAACTAATTTTGAAAATTCTCGGTATTCAAGTCTTTTCAATTCTTACATGTTTTTAAACTTACGATGGAGTTACTAGATTTAGCAATCTATAAGTATGATCGGGAGTATTAATAAACACCCAGAGCTTTAAATTTGATCAGGCTATGCCTTTTTTTAAGGGTGTCGGTCCGAATGTGTCATGCTCTGTCATGAGAGAGAGAGAGAGAGAGAGAGAGAGAGAGAGAGAGAGAGAGAGAGAGAGAGAAAGAGAAAGAGAGAGTCAGACAGACAGACAGACATTGACAAAAGATGCCCAAAGTGGTACTGATGAGCTAAAAGTAGAAAAGAAAGTTTTGAAGTCGACACAATATCCAGCTGGAGACATTTGTTCCGAACCCATACGTGTAGCGACCAAATCTTTCCCGTCGATCAAAGAGAAGAGCGGCTGAGGGCTCCACCCTTTGAATCTATATATTGAGATCAAAGAAAAGGAGGATGTCACTGTTCTTCTTAGGACTCAGCAATCGATAGAGAGAACACGCGTTTTAACCTTCGTGACCTTTCTAGTCCTAGATATAGATTATCTGTTCTGCCTGCCATCCCATTATGTGAGAACATTTAGCTGAGTAAGACTGTTTAGTTCAGTTCTCACTTTTAAAATCTAAAGCTGCCTTAATAGAGCGCGGTCTTGTGGTAATTTGAATAATATTAATATTGTTGTTGCTGTTGTTGTTGCAGGGTTTCACATTTATAATAATGATAATAGACATTAACAATAGCAGTATGACTATGTTACAATATTAATACTAATAACAATAATAATGACGAAAAACTAGCACTGTAGCTGCTCATGATGATGATGATGATGATGATGATGATGATAATGATGATGATGATAGTTATTAGGATGATCACTATGGTGATGAGAATATTGATGATGATGATTATGAAGATGATTATGATGATGATCGTGATGGTGGTGATAATGATGATGATGATGATGATGATGATGATGATGATGATGAGGACAAACACTATTTTGGTGATGATGATGTTGATGGTTATGATTAAACCGCTCAGCAAGTTGATGTTGATGATAACGAGGAATATTATTATGATACCGATGGTACAAAATAACTTCTAGGATGCCTGCGATAATTTTGATTATGCTGATTGTGTTAACCATACAAATGAGATTGACATTCATTAAATATAATCTTCTATTTGAAGTTTTCTGTTATTGAGTAATAACATATCTTTTAGCAAATGCATATCATATTCATCACTTGGCCAATAAATAATAAGAAAAAGTAGTGTGCATTGATACGTATTCAGATGACAAACGGATTCTAAGTACATGTTTGGGGTAAGTTTCAACTTTCATCCGAATAGGCTGTATCAATCGATTAGGAGAAGTTTTCCATAAAGTCTACTAATGCGTAATTTTGAGAGTTCGGCTTGATGTAATCATACATTAAATGAAACAAAAGCAAATGAACTAAATAATTTTTTTTTTTAATATTTGTTTATTCATGCATACACACACATTCAGTTTTGCTCTTTGCTTAGCTACATTCACTTTTACGCCTATTTTCAAAATTTTGAACATTGTGTAAGAATTGTTTGTGAGTTTACAGTCAAATAGCGCTAGATGTTACCGGGAGCTGACTTCTTTCTTACAATGGTATCCTGATACTTCTAATTTTGATTACAACTCGTTCGTGTCATTTATTCAAGTAATTCTCAGACTCTTTGCCCTAACAAATTAATTTTGCCAAGAATTGCCCTGGCTTCTTCTTCCTGATTGATTGTTATTTTACCATTGCCTCTTTTTTTTTTTTTTTTTTTTTTTTACAGAAAGGAAATATCATATATTTGAATAGATAGATAGTCTCGGACAATACGAATACCAGTGTTTTACCTTACCTAAGCATATTTTTGCTACTGAGAGGATCAAACTAATATTTTTATTATAAATTTCCTTTAAAAGAAATGTCAAAGTCATAATTCATTGTTTCGAATACGGCATGCTTCTCATTCAAATCAATTTTTACATCTGTTATTTTCTGCAATATAACCATTAACAAATTCCCTGTAATAGTTTAATTTTTTATTTCTTTCAATGCTTGTAAAAACGTTCTATGTAAAATGAAAAAACGTTCTGGAAAATGGTACTGTTAAAAAGGTCTTTTTCGTTTTTCTTCATTTTCTCTAAGACAGGATGTAATGAAGGACTTTGAAATGTAAAAACGTTTACTGGACTCCTTTATCAACTTTTCTCCGATTCACAAATAAGGCTGGTTGTCGGTGCTGTACTTTCTCTTTCAAAATCAATTACTACAGATTCTTCAGTTAGCTAGTCACTGTGTTTGTATGTACTCACCACTTCCCCCACATTCCATTTTTGAGACAACCTGCGATAATACCGAAAAAGAAGAAGTAGACAAGCTTTGTTTTCCTGAAACCACTAGTCTATTCTGTAATTTTTCGCTAGTCACGTATATGATAATTATAGCTGGGTATTAGAGTTATTGACTGATTTATTCACAAAGGTCCATTTAGAATCCGCTTCCATCACAAAAATTGAGGCAGGGAACAGAGATGGTTAGGAAAATATCTTTTGTTCTCTCAAAAAATTAATATTATCCTTCTCTGGAAAAAAAGAAATGGAAGTCTTTATTAAGGTCTATATCATAATTTTGTATTTATACTGATTTTTTGTTATGAACATATGTTTTTGTTATGTTGCAGAGAAGGAAACATGTGGAACTTGCTATGTATCTATGAAGGCTGGTATTAAAATGAAAATTTAAAGAAAGCTTAATTGTTGAAAACACTGAAATTATAATGATTCAAAGTTATGAAATTTTCTCAAGGATAGTTAAACTCTCAAAACAAAATTCTCTAATGTCTTTATAACTATCAATACATGTGAAAAGCACTTTTGTAAAAATATGAACAGATTTCAAAACCAAAGTATTCTAGAGAGTAAAATAGAATTGGGAAATTCTCGTTGACCGATGTTGACACGGTGTGGAGTTGAGTTTGACATGAAAAATTAAGCTACTCAACCTTACGTCTATGTCCATTAAGCAAATATTACAGATCTTTGATGAGAGAAGTTTTCGTTACGTCACAGAGTCACGGAACGGTCGGTGATAAGAGAGTGATAATGAGGACAGTGAGGGCCAGTGGAATGGAGTTATTGAGGTGTGCAAGAGGTTCCGCCGCTCCAGCCCTTTGCCCTGGCTTTTTAACGTGTGCCTGGAGTCATTCCTGCAGGGAGGACATAGTGAAGATATTGATCAGTCACCAGTTACTAGAGTAGATGTTGGCTGCCTATCAGTCTCTGCACTAATGTGTCTAGATAATCTGCCTATTGTTCTGGTTAAGACTGGCATACGCTCTCATATGAGGCGAAAATGGGACATGGAAAGAATGGACAAGCTGTTTGAGAGTGAGAGAGAGAGAGAGAGAGAGAGAGAGAGAGAGAGAGAGAGAGAGAGAGAGAGAGAGAGAGAGAGATGTCTTTCACGAAGAGCTTAGATTTCAGCGGAATGACAATTAAGATAATAAGTTTTTTGAATACGAGCGTTAGATCTTAACATGTTTTATGAACAGAGATATTTTAAACTTTAAGAATCATAACTTGGATTGTTTATGCTGCCGTTTGAAAGATACATGTGCCTAGCATGTAACACGTGAAGCAATTATCTAAATTAACTGCACGATTCCAAATAATTTTTAGATATTTTGGTTGCTCGCCGAGAGGAAGAGTAAAAATGATGGTGCTACATTTAAATATCAGGGCACATTTCAAAATGTCAGCGTCTAAATTGTTTGCTAGAATGATCGAAATCTAGATCTTGCTAAATAACTTTTTTCACCGCATTTTATAATGCTGGGTCTAATAACCAGTTTAGACAAAGTTAGCACGCCTGCAGTCCCCTGCTTTTCTTGCTACCTTGCATATTCTTTATGTGATTTGCGTCAACAAATCAGATTTTTCAAACATGTGTACCATGGCAAATTTTTGTAAAAATTCTCTTTACAGGTCCAAAACGCAGCATACAAGGCAACAGTCTACTTGCCATTAAATCTAATCTTGTGATCATTCTAGACATAGATTATCTGACTGATATAGGAGAAGCAAAATCGTAACGAAGGAAGAAAGGAAAAAAAACAGAATAAAAATGATTTTTGTAATTAAAAAAATGCTTTCAATGATGATGCTAATAATAAAAATAATAATAATAATAATAATAATAATAATAATAATAATAATAATAATAATAATAATAATAATAATAATGATGATGATGATGATGATGATGATGATGATGATGATGATGATGATGATGATGATGATGATGATGATGATGATGATGATGATAATAATAATAATAATAATAATAATAATAATGATGATGATGATGATGATGATGATGATGATGATGATGATGATGATGATGATGATGATGATGATAAAAATAATAATAATAATAATAATAATAATAATAATAATAATAATAATAATAATAATAATAATAATAATAATAATAAGAAGAAGAAGAAGAAGAAGAAGAAGAAGAAGAAGAAGAAGAAGAAGAAGAAGAAGAAGAAGAAGAAGAAGAAGAAGAAGAAGAAGAAGAAGAAGAAGAAGAAGAAGAAGCAGTGGAGGATGAGGGAGAGGAGGAAGGAGGAGGAGGAGGAGAAGAAGAAGGTTGAGACGGAGAAAGAAAGTGATATCCAGCTACTGATAGGCCTAATGGATTCACTGTCGACTGTGGCTATAGCTTACTTACTAGAAGTAGTTATTTTATTTTCCCTGTATATATTATGATTTATTACAAAAAACCTGTGTACTTCTAGGCTTAAATTCTGATGGAAAGGTTGTTAGAAGCTGAAGATTCGAGATAAAACACATTTTAAGATATTTTATATTACGAGGTAACAGTAAACAATGCGTTTCAGTGGAATTATCCAATTTCTAATTTAACCTATAGTAAACACTCTGCAGCAAAAGTTTCTCATACGTATGGTACCAGGTGTTGGTAATGGCAAGTTTTCAAAACCTGGTAGACACATGATAATGAGAGATGACGGGCAATCGTGACACTGGTCACTGGTTTTTGGTGAACGAAAACTTTAAAATTAGACTGAAGACTAAGTAGTTTGCCATATTACATTTCTACCTGGTTTATTTTTTTTCGAGGTTTTAACAGCATTTTTATTGTTATTATTTTTTAGATCCTTTTTGATACATTTATGATATTGCATCAATTGCTTTCAGATTTCTTCAAACAGTTTGTCCCGTCCTTAATGAGTTTTCATTGCAAAGTTCGTTTTATTCCCTTTTTAAAGTGGCTTGTAATGACGTAAACTATGCATATTATCATAAGAAATAGAAAATAAAAAATCGAATTCATTTTTCAAAAGTGACACAGGCGTGCTATAAAACAAATTCATGATTTACGATTTTTATGTCAAACATTATTGCTTTTTTTACATGATTTTTATTTGTAATCAACGTATTAAACTGACCGATGCTGAGTTGGGGATCCTACGCAAAGTTGCTCACCAATTTGAAACATGCCATTCCTTTTTGTAGGGTCTACTCTAATGAATG
>JAWDGP010007897.1:195000-232500 GCA_033675545.1 Elysia crispata
AGAAAAGTTTCGATATACTCTGGAACAAGTTTTGAGATGCCTAGAATTCCGATCTAGATCGAGTCATGAAATGTGATGAAAATAGTCGAAAGTTATTTCTGAATGATTAATAGAGGCACGAAAAGATACATTATCTGCTTTTTTTCCGCGAAAAAGTTGAGTTCACCTACCTACCGATTGTGCTTACATCAATATGCTCAACATTTATGTTGTCCATGAGAAAAAAAAATCCGATTTTAATAGAAAAAAAAAAGATACGGTAACGGAGCTTACTTAAGGACAAAGTCAGATAATACACTTTTTCGAGCATGAAAAAGCCTTTCACATTTAATTCCTGCCACCTTCTCAGAAAATATAAAAAAAGGAAAACGAGACCTTGTCTTTGTCAATCTTTTGTACCTCATGTTCGCTACGCAAAGTATTTTGCCTTCCACTGTTGCTTTTCTTCTTATCTTCTGCATCACGGTCTGTCTTGGCAGGTCAGGTAGTTTGCATTAATATTCTTAATTTGTCTTCTTTTCCCACTTTCTTCCTCCATGCTTATATGCCCTGATATTCGCAGTGTTGTGAGTTCAGTTGTTTTCTCACATCTGTATTTGGTATCTGTTTTTCATCTCTCAATGAGTCCATAATATGCCTTTTGCTTGTATTGTTATCTGTTTGTCCTTCACTCTACCCACCCCCTCCTTTCTCTCTCTCTCTCTCTCTCTCTCTCTCTCTCTCTCTCTCTCTCTCTCTCTCTCTCTCTCTCTCTCTCTCTCTCTCTCTCTCTCTCTCTCTCTCTCTCTCTCTCTCTCTCTTTCTCTCTCTCTCTTTTTCACTCTGTCTCCCACACCCTTCTGATTTTTGCCTCCTCATTCCACACCAATCTACTCTCTAGACAGACTCAGCTGTATGACTTCACATACCCACACAAACACACATTCATAATTCTCCAGTTCGCTCGATTCTAGGGTGGGGTTTTCGATTGATCCTTGGAAAGCTGGCTTATCCCGCCGCAAGTAGTGGCAAGAACCATGTCTTCTTGCCTACCATCATCCGCAGCAGCATCAGTGGCGTCTCTTAAGTGGCGTCGCGGCACTGACAAGATTCTAGCTTCACGTCAGAGTGTGGCTTATTCTAGAGTTGTAAAATCTGGTAGTTGCCAGGCAAGCCGGCCTGTGGGCTTTGACCACCGTAACTCGCATTGTTCTCCCTCACTCAGCCTTCTTTGCACTGCCAGATTACTCTAATTAGTTGAGGAAGGTTCGAAACACGGTGTGAAAACAGCGCTCCAAATAACAAAATGTTTTCTCAGACGTTTTGCACTCATAGTTTTCCTTTCAGTTCGGTGTATAATTTTTACTGTTCTGTGTTCAATGTGACTGACTGAATTTCGAATATCAGCAGAGAATTTCCAAGATAGAAGCATAGTCTATGACGTGTGGGAAAATAACTTGAACTGAACATTTTTCTTCATTCCGAGTGAGCTTAGTCTTAAATAACGCAACAAACATCAACGCAGATGATGAAACATAATTTTTGACTAATCCCAAAGGAATATGTTTGAAATCATTAGCACTTCAATCTAAAAGACTTCATAAGAAGGCAAAGTACAGTTTATATGCTTTGCGTGTGAAATTATTACCCGTTGCGTATACCGGACACAAACTGTGAGAGAATATTTCTTCTAATGAAATGCAGTTTCCATGCAAAATTGCAGAATCGTGAAAATTCTGTTCGCATAAATAAATGAGATATAGTCTAAAGTAGTAAACTTGTCAAAATTCTCTTTGTGATTCAGTGTGTCTACTATCTTATAACAGTGACCTTCAAACGGATCATTCGTGCTCACATGAATATGTTAGTATTCCAGATACTACATGAAAAAAAAATCTTATTTTGCAAAGTTTAGAAATCTAAAGTACATTAAATTCACCGTTTACTGAGTTAGATATATTGTGTTGAATTTAGTTTACCTGCCTTAGTAAATCCGGTTGTTTTAGTCCATCCAATTTGTTGAATTTCATGAAAAACAAATTAGTTCCAGAAACTGACACATTCTCATAATTCTAATAACACCGTCAGTCAATAATAGTGAATGTGATCCTTTTTTAATTAATGTTAAGTGTAGCTTGTTTTTACTGTGACTTGATAACTATCTTCATTTTCTTCCTACATGATTGTGATACTGACAATTTAGCTTAGAGAGTACAACACTGAGCAGGAGACAATCACGATGTATACCGTAAAAATCATCGTATTTCTTGTGAAGCAGACTTTCTTCTTAACCAGGGCAGTGCTATTGCTTTGTCTGTTTGGCTCGAAACGCTGTCTCGCGCTTGTGCGACGGAATCTCTAAAGAAATCCTCAGGAAGTAATGTTTTTTTTATATATATTAAGTAATAAAAAGCTTAAGTGACCTTTTCTCATAATATTTATTGAGTCTCTGTGAACTGAGCAAAAAATTACGTGCAAATTGGTGTTGACCGGTTGTTCGCGTCAACATTTTTGTGAATGCGGTACTCACATTTATAGCAAACAGCGTATTTATCCTCTAGGTCTTTTTTTTTAAGTTCCCGGCTGCAATATTCATATCAAAGATTTATACCGAAACCTTTTTGGAATATGCCTTTCCATTAAAGTTTATACATGATTATTGTGAAAACAGCTAGTGCTATCAAGACGAGTGTATGTAATGCTAATTATCTACGATTATCACTGTAACTGTCGCGATTCCCCTTCAATTTCCCTCCTCCCCTTCACTCATTCTGCTTGAGAGCGTTTTTGTCACTGCTCATGCCTCTTAAGATTGTTGTTGAGAACTGAAAGGTGAAGGATTGCATAGTGCTTAAAGGTCTGTAGTTAGAAAGTGGTTATGAAAAGTTGGTACTTTGAGATAATCGAAAATTTCTGTAAAATATGAAACAAAGACAAGGCAATGAAAAGAATCAAAATTTCCACTTTGATGGTTTTATGGCATGGTTACACGATGTTCTATTTAACGTGATAGTTGAACTTATAACAAAAAAAAGAAAGGAAAAAAAAAAAGAACAACAAACGACTCTGAATATAACTAACTGGCATGGGAAGAGTGTTTCTCCTTTTCTATCTTTTTTATCTGCACCTTATTATCTGCTTTTGTGCCTTTTTAACTTTCTATCTTTCTTTTTGCCTGTTTCTCTACATAATTATTTTTTTTTCTCTATACCTATATCTGTCTGACTTTCTTGCGTTTATCAATAAATCTATCTATCTACCAATCTATCTATGTTTCAATCTGTGTATCCATCTTTCGATCTCTCTATCTGTCTGTCTGTCTGTCTGTCTGTCTCTCCCTCTCTCTCTCTCTCTCTCTCTCTCTCTCTCTCTCTCTCTCTCTCTATCGATCTATTAATCTAGTTATATCTAGCTGTTCTTCTTTATATTTATTCATCTGCCTGTCTGCAAGTCCATCCATCTAATAGTTTTCATTTTTATGTACCAGTTTGAATCTCGTTAGTAAGTTTAACTTTCTTCATAATTTAAGTCAGATTAAAATAACGTTTGAACCTTTTTATAATTCTGTAGTTGAGTGTTCGGGTAAAATTGTTACAACAATTGTTTATGCATATGCACTCATTGCTACGTTAAAATATGCATCCACACACAAAGTAATTTGTCATTTCTGCGGTATGCTTTGAACATTTTTGTACTTTTGAATATGAAAGGTCGTAAACATTTGATCGTGAAAGAACTATACAGCATTCCTGGCTAATGATATTACCGCAGACAAGTGGATTATCTCGGTTGTCAATGTTTTCAGCTTGAAATAGATAAATGTCAGCTCATAACAATGGCTTGTAGTCCACTTATTATCGCAACAGCCATCTATGCTATCATAACGTTCAAGATTTTTTGTAAGAAAAAAAGCAGAACTGGCCATCATATTTTTAAAAACTATTTCGGTCTTCAAAAAGAAAGTACCAAAGAGCTTACATTACGCGCCACAACAAATGAGATTGATGCAAAATACGACAATATCTTAATAGGAAATTCCTGAAATATTAAGGATACTAGGAGCAAAATAATGACCGATAGGACTTCTTAATTTTATCCATTGAAAATTTCTTGTCTCATTCCCTGCACACCTGCCTACAAATACACCTTTGTCGATGATCAAAGAAAGATCTCAACACAGTCTCTGGGTACGGTTTCATAATGGATAATACCCTGAAAGCTGTCTGTATTAAATTAAACATGAGTCTAATCTAAGAAGGTCATCTTAAAGCGCCGAATTTTAGGTAAGAGTGCAAAATTAGCAAAGCAAAAGCTCGTTTCAATGTGAAGGGTAAAAAAAAAAATAAAAATTATTGAGGTCTTCAGGCATGAAAAATAGATCAATTAACTACATCATCCCAACATGTACTACAATTATGATTTTATTCAGAAACTTTAATCTTCCAAGGATGCGTTTTAATTAAAAAAAGTTTTGTTTTTTATCTTGAATTTTACCTTTTTTAGACTTATTCTTAATTAGAACCCATATTCATACTTAATTAACATGTTCGGCCTTTAATGAAATGTGTAATTATTAAGCTTATGCTATTATCCGCAAAGACTACGTTATATTTTGAGGATCTTGACTCAGCTCATTTTATATTGAAAACAGAGACATCTATAATTGCCAATTCCTAGGCTATTAAGTTATTTTAACACTTTTATTTTATTAAGTATGTATAATTAAAAAGGAATCCTTATTAAGTATATAGATCCTACACCTTAAATTAATCTTAACTAGATCGAAAAGTTATAACCTCTGTCTACTGAAATATAGAGTAGTCATTGTTCAGTGCGACGGAATACACGAAATTTTGACTTATTTAGATGGGATCCATAGCAGATTTTGGTTAATAAGAGACCACCTTGCGTCTTGGATTTCTTTCTTTCATACAAACAACAACAACAACAACAACAAAAACCAACAGTTGAATCCTTGTTTACGGCTGTTTCCCCTGGTTGATAAAATGATCTTCATAGTTATAAAAAATACAGAGATAAGAACTTATGTTTTGCAATATTGAGACTCCCTGTTCCTCATGCCTAAAATCTTTCGTATCTTCGAGCAGGGCCTATATCTCTCGTCCTAACAGGACGATTGGACAGTTCTATTTGCCTTATTCTTTAATTATGTGAGATTGAAACATAAAACGGGACTCTTCTTTACTACTCATGTGTGTCCTGTTTAGTTTTTACCAAAAAATTTTATACAACCAATTTTTTTCTTTTCTTTTTAGGTGGAATATCAAAAATGATACTTTTTTTTTCGAGAATACTTAAAAAAAAAATTCGATGCCATAACGGTCATTTGAATTTAATGAATAATATTTGAAAATAACATATACAACAAGACTCTATGTCTTTGAAGACTAATTCCATTTTTAAAAAATCAGTCAGGTAAGCCCATAATTATTCTACAGAGGGGAAAAAAAAAATAATAATGATAATAATAGAAGGGAGAGAAGTCATAGTGTCAGAAGATATTTTCAGTCAAGACATAATGGATTATTGAAAACTTGGAATATTTTGACATTATTGGCAGCCAAAAATTTTAAAATTTGAACCAAATAACCAATTTTTTTTTCTAATTTACCAAATTTTTTGGTCCTCACACTGACCAAAACAAGCTTGTAATGATTCTTAGACAAACATGACATCTAGTGTGAACAGATTGGGTGAACTATCATTTTTTTACTTAATGCCCATGAATTTTTATCAACTACCATCTTAAGCAATCTTATTAAACTAGAATAACTTACGAATTCAACAACATTATGATAAGACAACAGATCTCTCTCTCTCTCTCTCTCTCTCTCTCTCTCTCTCTCTCTCTCTCTCTCTCTCTGTCTCTTTCTCTTCCACACACATACACAACTCCAATTCCCCCAAGTTCTTAATCTACTCACCCGATTTTTTTTCTTTTGACAAGAACCATTCAACAATTGTTACCTTCAATTTTTTAAACTTATTTGCATGTTTACTCACTGTTATACGACTCCACCATAACCTTCGTTTCCTGCCGACGGTTCCATCACCAATAATTGTGTTTCTCTTTCTACTTTGCTGTCATGAAGAAAGATCTACCTGGGCCTAAGATTCGATTCCATAGTCACGCCTTTCCTTCCACTCGATGTGACAAGTAGTCAGTCGTATCTCGAAACGCCGAAAAGATCGTTATCGTTAGCTTCGCTCGTCACGAAATTACGATCTCCAGGCGGTCTCCGTGAGCAGTCTCCATCAGTTGTCGATAATCCTTTGCTTGTATAGCGGTACGATTAAAGGCCTGATTACACACTTTTCTGTTTCCACTTAAACTTCTCATTAGCCAATTACTAAAATGAGTGCTGATTTCGTTGAAAATAGAGGTGTCTGTCGAAAAGCATGTCAGATTAAAGTTCAACGACATAAAGAAAAAAAACAAAACACAGTCATTATACACGAGGCCTATTTTGCTGTGACTTGCAAGACCGTCACAATGAAATAGAAACGACTAAAATTATTCAGAAGATCCTTATTGGCCCTCAAAATGCCCTACAATTTAAAAAGTGACCTGCTGGTGTCAGTGAGTCTGTGAACAGCATTTTACATTTCGAAAGTGGTAGAACTAAGTGGATACAAGCGAATGGATCTAAGATCCTAGAGTGAAACATTCGTGTAGAGGAGAAGTCCTACGGAGTCCAATGGATCGAAAGTTGTTTTTGGAAGACCATGCTGTCGAAAACCTACCCGCGCTATGCGACAAAGGAACATAGTTTATATTACTAATAAAAGCAGAAGCTGTCCATACAGTTTTATTTCATCAGTAACTGCTTCAGATTTACCTCTTTTTTCTTCTTCTATAGAACAATAGGTTTGTACTGCAAGACAATAACTCGGCTAGATATGTGGTATCCTGAGCAACCTTTCTCTGCTGATTATATTTGTACCCAGTTTCAGCAACCCTTTCACATCAATATCAGAGATTAATTATTATTTACATTAAAAGAAATTTTGTTCTCTTCGAGTCATATCTAACATGATAAATTGCTCATATCTTTCATTAAATTAGTAAGTTTTCCAGTGCAGAGAGTTACTTTTGCTACACACAAAAAATATGAGTTCCTTAGATGTTGTCTGATTCATGTGCCTTTATTTATATTAAAGGAACTTCAAAGTTTTCTTTTTACATGTTTTAGATGAAATGAAGTCTAAAATTCTAAGATATTTTGTGTAAAATTTTCTCGCATTGTAGGTCAAAATATGTGTGTTCTTTTTCCTACACCAACAAAAATCTACATAATGATATCGCTAGGTCTGGACCTTCCTTTATTTTCTGTAACATTTCAAGAATTGTTCTCTGGTCTTTAAAATGTAATGCAATTAAAAAAAAACAAAAAAATAAAAATAAAAAAAATAAAAAAAAAAACGTACCAGACAAATTGTTGGACAAACAAATTGCGAATAAGACAATCAGTTCGCTCAGTCCATGTAGAATGTCATATTTTTGGCATAATAATAATAATAATAATAAAAATAATAACAATAATAATAATAATAATAATAATAATAATAATAATAATAATAATAATAATAATAATAATAATAATAATAATAATAATAATAATAATAATAGTAAATTAAGAAGCAGGAGGAGGAGGAGGAGGAGGAGGAGAAGAAGAAGAAGAAGAAGAAGAAGAAGAAGAAGAAGAATTTGAAAAAGAACTCAATGATAAAAATAACGAGAAGGGGGAGAAAATCCATGCAATTGAAAGATGAGTAATCTTGAACAGTTAAAAAGCGTTAAATTAGGCAAAACATAGATAATAACAGCTAAAACCTTTGTTATATAATTAAAAAAAAAACTCTCATATTTCTCTTAAACGGTTTTTCACCTTTCGGTCGAGTAGTTTTAGCTTTTAAACGAACCTTATTAATGTAATCTGTAGTATCTGGTCTGAAGATCTTGAGATGAGAACACTTGGCTGAAAGTGAGATCTTGGACTAAACGAAATTCGACGCTGTTTGATCAGATTTTACAGTCCTGTAGGTCTGAATTTAATCTGCTTCACCGTCACTTTTTCTCACTTTACGAAAGAGCCTATGTTTACATTTTACTAATATGTGCTCATTTTTCAGTGCTTGCGTGTAGTGTTTCCGTTGTTAACAATTCAAATTTAGTGTCGCTATTTTAGTTCTACAGCAACTGCCACTACTAAACTTTCGACTTTCAATAAGCATTACTACTACAACTACTCCTACTTCTACTACTACTACTACTACTACTACTACTACTACTACTACTACTACTACTACTACTACTACTACTACTACTACTACCACTACCACTACCACTACCACTACCACTACCACTACCACTACTACTACTACTACTACTACTACTACTACTACTACTACTACTACTACTACTACTACTACTACTACTACTACTACTACTACTACTACTACTACTACTACCACCAGTTGTGAAGCACCGTAAAAAAAAAAAAAAAAAAAAAAAAAAAAAATAGGTAGAATGCAGACACAAAATCAAGAACAACAAAGATATTCACATATATAAATTTGAAATACAAACTGTGCAAACAAAATTAAAAAAAAAAATTGGGGAAAAATATATGTATATATATATGACAAAGGTTATATATAGAAAGATCTACCCCCTCCCCCCAAAAAAAAAATTGAGATAAGTTTTTTTCAAATATACTTATACTTTTAGATCTCGCTTTTTACGACTTCAACTTAACTTCGTGCTCTTCTTGTTAGTATTCTAAAAGAGGCGACTATGTGGCTCGAGGAAATATTTTATTATATTTTTATTCAATATATGTTCCCATTTTGACGATTGTTTTTTTTCCAAATAATATATCCTCAATGGAGACATTCTCCATGGATAAAACAATCATTGCTTTGAACAGCTTTGCTGTAAGGGCGATACAATTTACTTCTTTATTACCCTGTAGGCTCTCTTTTCCTGATTTTGTCTTGCCATGTCTCTATTTTCTTTCTCTTTCTCTTTCATATCAATCCATTTGTTTTGTCCTTTTTTCTCCTCTTTTTGTGCTCTTCTCCCCCCCCCCCACACCATTTCTTCCTCGCTCTCTTTCTTTCTGTCTGTCCGTCTACCCCCCCGCCCCCCTCTTCTCTCTCTCTCTCTCTCTCTCTCTCTCTCTCTCTCTCTCTCTCTCTCTCTCTCTCTCTCTCTCTCTCTCTCTGTGCCTTTCTCTGTCCCTGTCTTTCTTTTTCTGACTCTCGGGGGTCTCATCTCTTTTTCCATAAATTTATACCGAAGCTTATAATCAATCACAATTTTTTTCCGATAAATTCATAGTTGCTATAAGTGGAGACAAGACCGAAACACCTCTATAAACTGAAGCCGTAAATTCTGTGAACTGTCCTGCACGACTTTCAGTTTACTTTCACCTACGTTTAAAGTGAATGATTGAAGTGTGAGGCAACGGAAGGGCTTTATCTAAAGTGCTCCGATAATGCTTAATAAGCATGCCACAGGTTGTGCTATTTAGATCATCAACCGTTAACACCAGTTTGCACACAAATGAAAGGAGTATGATTTTAAGATTCAAAACAGCATAAGATCATTTAAAAAAAAATCCATTGTACCGTATTTATAGGGTGAGCATAGATCTTTGTAATTTCTTTTCAATTAACCCTGATGCTAGTTTTTACTTATGCTTTAATATTTTCTTTAAAATGAATCATTAAATGATAAATTAACTTGACCTTTTTAATTTTTTTTCTTTAGATTCGTATTAGATTAAAAAAAAGCAACCTACAATTCATTTCTCCTTTGATGTTCGTACTTTTATACGACAGTTTTAAACAAAGCAAGCCTTGTGACTTCATCGCAATTGCAGCGAAAGTGTTATACAAGCAATTAGTGTGACAACAGACAAACAAGGAGGAATAAAGTGTTATATTAAGCGGTCAGTGTGATAACAGACAAACAAGGAGGAATAAACTGTTTTATCAAGCGGTTAGTGTGAAAACAGACAGACAAGGAGGAATAAAGTGTTATATCAAGCGGTTAGTGTGAAAACAGACAGACAAGGAGGAATAAAGGTGTTATATCAAGCGGTTAGTGTGAAAACAGACAGACAAGGAGGAATAAAGTGTTATATCAAGCGGTTAGTGTGAAAACAGACAGACAAGGAGGAATAAAGTGTTATATCAAGCAGTTAGTGTGACAAGGAGGAAACTGTGAAATCATTATCTGGACACTGCAGACAAGAAATAAATAGAGGTTTCCAACTCTAGTACAAAAAACCGTTTTTTTTTCTGCGTGGATATCATAAAAATAAAGAGTGATTAAGTTTGATAGACCTTGGGTGACGTGTCACTTGCCTCTGGAGCAACTGTGCGATACCTAAATGAAGTTGTGCTCCGTTTTCTAAGAAAAAAAAATTGCTCTTACGGACCCTATGACCGAGAATTATAGTCCAAGAACGTCTGTCGCAAGAACCACTTTGTCGCGAATTGTACAAATTACAGTGATTTATACTTCTTCAATATTACTATTTATTAGTTAGCGATCTCCGTTTGACCCACTCTCTCAAGGACTGCTAGACGGAGACAAGAGTTGTCAAGAGTTTCAGACATGATCAACGCGGCTGTTGTTGCTCTGTCGATTGTTGGACAGGAGGTAAGTTTGGTGGAGTACATTTCGGAGAGAAGCATCAATATATCAGGCTTGAAATAGTCGCAGATGATTTTTATGAAATTGTTTTTGATAACGTTTGGCCCTCCATGAACCGCGACACAGGAGTTCAAGGTCCTTTACAAAGGAGTAAAACATGAATCAGCTGAAAGGGAAAAAAATGATAAAAGTACTGGTATGATGAAGAACTACAAATAGTATGTTTAGTTAGCGAATCACTCATTGATTCTTCTTTTCTTTAAGAAGTGTCCGCAATTTAGACACTGAAAATCTGATCGAATTTTCGCAAAACCATTTTCTTGCTGTGTCTGATCTGATCTTGATATATCACTTTTACTCATCTAATTTAGGGGTTTTAGCGTTATCATCTGGAAAAGTTTGAGCCTCTGTACTGCCTCTAACGTGAAACAAAATTTATAGAGTTTGTTCAACACTTTAATGATTTCCCAGGAGTTTAATCAAAACGGGAAGAAAACAGAAATAGGAATAAGAGAAATCAGAAGGAAAAAAACCGCCGTCATAACATAGGTTACGAATACGTAAAAATATCCTGCCATACGGTATGTATAGAACTCCTCAATGTAAAATATTCAATATTGAATATTTAAAGATTGTGCTATCATCAATTATTTACGTGTGAGGAATATCTAACTTTATATACCTAGAAACTGTAAAAAAGTACTGGTTATTAGGTCTGTGTCTGGAGATAAATTAACAGCAAGACTGTAGTTCAATAATCCGGTTACTTAGAGGTTAACGACCCTCTAAGAAAAGAAAATTAATGATGTTATGGTGTTCTGGGGCCTTCGACTAAATCAGTGCAAACATAAGCCATACCTAGAGTCACGCATTAGTTTTTTTTCCATTTCATTGGATTTGATGTACTCATTCTCATAGTATATATCTATCACCATTCCTGTCCGTTTTTCAATCAAATATCTGCTTCACGCCACTCGCACTTTTCTCTTTCCCTCTGTATCTTTCTAACTATCTATCTGCTTACCTTCGTCTCTCTCTCTCTCTCTCTCTCTCTCTCTCTCTCTCTCTCTCTCTCTCTCTCTCTCTCTCTCTCTTTCTCTCTCTTTATATGTATATATATATATATATATATGTATATACACGCACTCACATATATATATATATATATATATATATATATATATATATATGTGTGTGTGTGTGTGTGCCAACCTTCCACTATGTTTCTGTTTATCTATCAAAATATCTATCTTGCTTTTTTAGAATTACTCTTGTCGGCTTCTTTTGCGCAATCAATTTCACAGATTTTCACAAATTTATAATTTTGCTTTTTTTTCCGACTTAATCGATCTAGATCTGTGCTTTTTTAATTCGTCACGTGTGCTCAAGTACATATTCTTTACTTTCTTTCTCCATGTATAAGTCGATTTTCTTTTTTACTGTTCGAGAAACTATTTACCTCCATCTTTCTATCCACTTACAGATTGTTTTATTTACCTTAATTGATCTGTTTCTGTTCAAATCAATTGTCAACTCCTGACTTTTGATATTAACCATACTCCCTCCCTCTCTCTCTCTCTCTCTCTCTCTCTCTCTCTCTCTCTCTCTCTCTCTCTCTCTCTCTCTCTCCTTCTCTCTCTCTTTTTTTTTTCTCTCTTTTTGTACTTCTTCTCATTACCTTTCCTATCTATCTGAATTTTCTGTTTCGTGCTGTTTCTCACTCTCTCAAACTATTTGTACATAAACTCGATCCTCACCTGTCCAGTCACCTAGCATAGCGGAGGGGCCTGGGTATGTAACGGTTACTTCATCGAGGGCTCTCTTCCCCAGACTGGACCTAAATAATTGATGGATGAAGACCGCCCACTTGCTTCGCCAGACCCATCGAATGGGGTTTACAGATAAATAAGATTCTAATTGCTACCCACCCTGAGACATTTTCCATTGACCATTTCACTTTATATTTTATTCACTTCACCTCTCTCCCCATCCCTTTTCTGCTCCCATTTACTCTCTCTCTCTCTCTCTCTCTCTCTCTTTCTCTCTCTCCTCTACCTTCTCAGTCTGTGTATATCTATTTTGTTTTCTCCCTCCTTCTATTTCTATCTTTCTATTTCTTTCACTTTTTTCTTTCTTTTCTTTTCCTTTTATTGAATTGTGAGGTTCGATCACTGTGACTAACATACTTTTTTTTTGCTTTAGTACAGAATGTATGTAAGCATACAAGATCCATCATTTTACCTTTCACATAAAAGCAACCACACCTACATACTCCTTTCCTCGGAAACGGTACGTACGCCGACCATCTTTAATTAGGGAGGTTGTTAAGAGGGGGTTTATTCCTGGACCTGTCGACCAAAGGTGCCCACCCCCTCTTTCCGACACGGCTCATTTTATCTCGTGTTTAAGGTAGATCTTAGAGGTTACATCCTGACACTGAGTGCTGTACATGTGTAGATAGAAACTAGTCTGGCCGATACAATCACGGATCTAAATGTGAATCCGGTAAAGATTTATACTAGGACGGACACACGCCGTTCTGCACAACACCTCAGACGTGCTTGGAAAGGAGAGCCTGTGGCTAAGTTAGAGTGATGCCTCTGAGCAAAATGGTTGGGGTCTTCTTAGTTCTCGCTGCTTCAACCCTAGGAGGGTTAATCCTGTGAATCTCCTAGCATACACTTGACCAATGTACGAAATGGCTACTTCGCGAGGTGCGTGAGGAGGCTCTAACTCTATTCTACTTTTGTGAATTGGTTTTTTCCCATTTATTAGGTGGCAGTCTAAGATGAGTGTTACAAATAGTTATCGGTGAGTGAAAAAGTTATGTAGTCAGATTTTCACGTGTGGTTTAAAAATGAGGCAAAATACTAAACTTGTACTTTAAGACTCATTACACACCTGTTAAGACTGATAGTCTTATGAGGCATGAAACAGTTTAGAAATTTACAACTGCAATGACGAATGTAGAGTGAAACATATATACACACATAAAATAGATCAATATTGTTTATACTTATCTCATCTTTGCAAACCTGCAAATGGTTAGTTTTATCTAATCTTTTAATCAAACTAAGTAACCTGTCAAACTGAAGTTATCGTGGTTATTTTAGGGACTTTTCTATAACAGTTTATTGCAGTTAGATATATTACTGTATTATTGTAGTAATTTAAAAAAGCCGATGGAGGAGTCTAGACATTATAAAAGATAGAAAGGCAAAATCCTGTAAGGAATTTTTTTCTCTGCGCGGCTTTTGACTGAAGTTCTACATGAAATACTGTCACTAAGACAGTCTAGCTTCGGTGCAGGAAACAAGAGTGTAACAAAGAGCTCAACTGAGGTGTAGAAAAAAGGACATCACATATGTTACTCTAGCCTTGAAATCAACTGATTCTAAAATAAACTTCGGCTATCTCTCCGCGTGCTGACTGTAATCAAATTTTAATTATTGACAGCCCATTTTAAACAAAGTTTAACTGACCATTTATCGTTTGGATAGCGGATATTGAGGAACATTATTTCAAATGGCCAGATTTCACAATCTTAGGATTATGACATCCTTTTCTGTACCGAATAATCTTGGGTGGGTTTTATTATGTTGAATAAACTTTCTTATTTTTGACGGCCGTAGACCCAGAAAGTAAAGCAACCTTTTTAAACTTTTAAAGCTAGCTGGTTTTAATGAAAATGCATCAATGATTTCTGCTCTCAGCAAAGTACTCTTGAATACAAGTATCATATTCCAACAATGCAGCTGGAATTTTTTATGAGCACAAATCTATTAATGATTCAACGAGTGAACATTCCTTTCTGATCAAACTCTTCCTTTCCCCTTACAAGACTAAAAGAAAATTGATGATGATAAACCACAAAGAAATTTTTACCTTACGACGCTTAAAGTTTTTTCATGGTAATTGATTCTATAAGTAAGAAAGCAGTGCTATCTTGACTCTCTCCTTTTCTTTTCGTCAAAAAGGAATTTATATCTTTTAGGATTTTGTTATCTGTGAGGTATTTGTATTAAAATATTGCAAGAACTGCAACACCGAAAGTTTTAATTTCTTACCTGTATTTTGCGAAATTAAATACCTTTTGAGCTTGAATACAGAGAGAATGTCTGCTATTACTTACAATAATGCCTCTCTTTAAGGAGTCATATATCAGTACTCTGGAATATCCATTTTGAAAAAGACACATATTAAGTCGAAATTCGCATTTCTTGTTGATAAATAAAAACGTTTTTCTAAACAATATCAAGAGAAAAAAGATTGAACTATTGAAGCGTCGTAACTCGCATTTTTTTGCCTTATGCCCGATAAGTAGCGAAAGTGCTGCCCTGGATATATATATATATATATATATATATATATATATATATATATATATATATATATATATATATGACTTAAAATTCGCAAACGTTTCTGTGACCTCATCGTCCTATTAACTTTAAACGACCAGCCTCCATCTGCCTGGACGCGCCTAAGCACTTCCCTTTTTCTCAGGATCATAGTATTGCTTTCATATTTTATATTGTCAGAAACGATGGATGAAGTGCGACTGGTCTTGATGAACCTTTATGATGTCCTTACAGAAGTTGAGCACTTTTTTCAGATCACACGTCATGACTGAGCTAAAAATTGGGAAAGCAAAACCTTAGACTGACCTCAAATTTTAAGTGATCAAACAGAATTTGCTTTTGCACCGATGAGATGTGCGGATATCAGTATTTTAGCAGAAAGGTGTGAGAGATAGCTGAGGAAACATTCTTCTCATTTCTCCCTGCCTCGAAATTTCTTACCTCTGTGTGCCTTTTGAAAATGAGATAAGAATCGTGGTTTATAAATCTTCTCTCACTGCTCAGCTACCCACAGAATCCAGGTGTATCAAGGTTTCTAGCTTATTCCACATGCCAACATCCTCATTGGGCACGACCCGAGTAAATGTTGGCAATAGTGGTTCTACCGAAGACATTTATTATTATGATAAAACACTGACCTGTTGTATTCAGAGATTCTTTTATTATAAGCAAAAGACAAAAGACATTACCGGTATATTTGGATTGAAGACCATACAGAGACGTGCAAGTACACTGGATGTTTCACTAATCCACACTTTGAAAGCTTCCGTATGGAGGAGAAATGATTTCTTCTTTCCTATGACCCTTATGAAAAGGTTTGCACAGCTATGCCAAGCATCTATGTTTGGAAACAAAACCAAGAAAGAGCTGCTCATAAGAGAAAAAAAATGGACAGGCCATAGCAAGATACGAGGTGGACGAGAGGCTAGTAAGAGGGAGGCTGGAGTTGGGTTAGGGTGGAAGGAACAATGGTTGAAGAAAAAAACAACAACTACCGAACTGTAGAAGGGTCGAAACCTGGACTTTTTTGTCTTATTTTTCACACTTTTTCTAAATAGAAAAGCATCGACTGGATGCTTGACAGCTCTAAATTTGTCCCTTCATTACTTAGCTTTACGGACAAGCAGTAGTAAAGCGAAATAAACCGTGTTGGTCGATATAGAATTACGTGAGAAAAGCAACGTTTTAAAAACTATTATAAGCTACGACTTAGAAACTATTTACTGTTACTGATTTAACAAAAGATTTTGTATTGAAGCCAATCGGCAATTCATTTTTTACTGATGATGTTCTAACGTGTGTGTGTGTGTGGGGGGGGGGAGGAGGGGGAACCGGGTGCTTTTTTCCTTCCTCTGTGCATTTCATGAAAATTAGGCGAAGCTCTACATTGAGATGGAACAGCCAATGTTTATTTGATTTGAATAAGTCAATTAACTCGCAGCCCAAAGTAATTCTTAATAACTAGTCTAATTCAGAGATATTACTAGATATCTTTCATACTTAATTGGTTGTTGATGAAACTTACATATTCAACAAAATAGAGATCATGAGTGCAACTTGTGAGTATTGAAACAAAGATTTTTGATTGGTTGGTCATTGTTCCTAGAATAATTTCAATTTCTTAAGTATGAAAGCTATTCTACTAAATGCGTGCGAAGTTAATACAGGCAAAAAATAAAAGTATACCACAAAAGTAGAAGAGAGAAGAGAAAAATTGTATAACAGCATTATTTTTTCTCATCTTTCATAGATCTTCTGAACAAATATTAATTTTTAAAAGAAAACAATGTCAAATGTGTTCAGAGCAACATTCACATCCCTCAACAAATAAATTTAATGGATTGTCAGGCTATATAAGCTTGTTGAACACTGCGAAATGAATCTGAAACTCATTCTCATATTCAAGCGCCTAATACTATTATCTTTAAACTATGATGCCGTAAATTTGATCGCCATCTCAAGTTTGTTAGCGTTAAGGCGTATGTGGAAGGTGTTTCAGTACAGTATCACAAAGTCTTTGGCTGTAAAAGTTAAATTTTGATGTAGCATGTGAATTACCTAATTTCGAATTTTAACGGTTATTTTTTTTTTATTTTCAATTTACGCATTTTCGTAAATAATACTGTCATATAGATCTTGATTTATTCTTTATTGCTTTCCAAATCGTTTCTCTTCATTCAACACCTAGCGTGTGTGTCGTCTGCGGTAATAAACCAAATGTCTTTTGTGTAATTTATGAGTTCATCGTGTCGATCTAAATTCTTACTTATCCTCGACGATTATAAAGTTTATACACGCAAATAAACTTAAAAAGATATCCGGCGATAGAATTACTCATTCTACTTTCAGTGTAATTTAACTTATGCTGGAAACCCGACATATGAATAATATATTGCTGTGTATGTAATCTTTTCAAGAAAATTTACATTTCCACAAGTATAGCAATAAATATTCAAGGTACTGCTACTTTGTATTAAACAGAGTTATAAATGGTCTTGATATCCATCTTTTTACTTACACATGTCTCCACCCACCTATCTTTATCTGGAATCTAGACACCTCTGTAATTCTAAACACAGTAGATCTTGAACCCTTTTGAAACTCTAAGTCTAAAAGTAAAATCTAGATCTTAACCTTTAGAATTGAGTCTAGTTGCTGTAAATATCTAGGCCCTCGAACTAGAACATATGTCCAAGAAACTTTTAAAAGATTTTTTACTTAGATCTTACTCTAAACTATGAAGCTATATTCCAAACGCTTCTAGAACTGCCGCTGCCTAATTTGTAGGTCTATTTTCAGTTTCATTCCTGCCATCTCTGCCCAGCTGTGTTTTCAGGAAGTTGTTCGCACATTCGCCTTTTCAAAAAAATAATAAACAATTTTTTTTTTGTTTTTAAAAACGCTTAGCTTTATTATTAAGAAATATTTTGGTTATAAGTTTTCACTCATGTGAAATCTTTTAGGGAATTTTTTGTCATCATTCTCAATTTATGTCTAAATTATTTGTTTTGAACGGGAAAGTTGGATTAAAGCTACGAATGAAATAAGTGAGTGATTCGAAATTTCAATCAGTATTAAACTAAAACAGATTTAGAAACAAGCATAGCTCAGCCTTGCATAAGAGTCCTCGAAGCTTAAATTTACTGCGGTGAAGACTCATAATTTATATCAAACTTGATCTTTATATCTAGAGAATATATGCAAATCAGAATCTAGATCTAAATGCCCTTAGAAAATCTTAACTTGATATCTATAGTAATGAAGCTGTTAGATTTAGCTTTAGTTTTCATTGAGAAATGTCCCCTTTACCTTGTTTAGTGAAAGTAAATGTTCAAACTTATTCTTGAGGGGTATAAATACATTTGAAGATTGTTACCCCTTTGGTTCTTTACCCGCCAAGGGAAGTATGTTTAGATTCTTTGCGATACTATTTTTGGGGGGTAGCTCGTGCTTGACTAGTGAGTAAGTTGTCTTCATCCAGATACATAATTCATTGGGTAGCTGTATAATTTACTTCTGATGTATAAAACCTCTCATCAAGCCCACAGGATACACCTTACTCCTCTGTGCAATATCTCTCAGTACCAATATGAAATTATAAGTTTGTAAAAAAGACAACAAACACACACACAAGGAACGAATCTTTAATGTCTTTAATCTATAATGTCTGCCGAGAGCGGGCGCGGGAAAAATGGCTTTAAGAGTTTCTCTGTGAATTACAAATTGTCCAGAGAATTCCTTACCAGTCTACGAGCAAAACGTAGCGGGACTTCAAGTGTTTTTATGATTCCATTTGAACCTGTGATTGTAAGTACGTTTTACATGTTTTACGACATTATTCCGCATTGTAAATTTATTAAATACATATGCTGAGATATCATAAATGAAAACCAATGTGCTAAAAATACATTCAGTATTCAGCAATAACATTGGAGGAATCGATCAGCCTTGTTTGTCATAATTAGTTCAATTATCTGTGCATTTAGATTGCTGTGAAGGCTGCAGAGAGAAAAACTCAGAAATTATAATTTCCATGATCGGGTGCTGCGTTCTTTTTACTTTTATCTCTTCAAAATGAGTGTAAATTTAAAGCAAAATCGAGAAATTACGGACATCTTTTGGAATCGCACACTGAAAGAGAGATTCTACAACTGTAGAACCACAAATGCTATAGCATTTTAGTTCGAATGATATTTTAAGTCCGTTCTACATTATTAATATTTCTTGCAAGACAAAAACTTGGCACAATCATGAAACACTCTAAATAAAAAAAAAGATAAATATCAAAAGGAGAAGCTTATTCACACTACAAAGATAAAAAAAATATATATATAAAACACTTTGGAGATAAGGAAAAGTTTGAATGGTCAGTATGGATTCATTAATTCAGTCAAGAATTTCAAATATTTCAACTGGCAAAACTTAAAATGTATGTGAAAAAAATTTGATTCGTTTTAACGTAGCTTGAATTAGCACATTTAATATCTGTATAAAACTTTATAAAGAATGAAAAAAAAGTTAGCCTGACGGGAGCCACAAGGATTGACAGGTTCGAAAGATAACAGGGTTCAGTGTACATAGCGAAACCTACTGAACTGCATGATAAACGCTTTCAACGAGTTAGAAATAAACATTTTGTATAGCATCAGATTAGAAAATGATATAAGAAAATAATCTAAATTTTGTGTTCTAATATCCTTCTTTAACCATAGTGAGATACGTTCCTAGAATAATAATACTGTTCATCCAATCAATCAACCAGTAATACAAACCACAGCAGTAGTAGAGGTAGCAGCAGCAGCAGCAGCAGCAGTAGTAGTAGTAGTAGTAGTAGTAGTTGTAGTAGTCGTAGTAGTAGTAGTAGTAGTAGTAGTAGTAGTAGTAGTAGTAGTAGTAGTAGTAGTAGTAGTAGTAGGTGGAGGTGGAGGAGGAGGAGGAGAAGGAGGAGGAGGAGGAGTGGTAGTTGTAGTAGCTGTGCACATATACTGCACAATAACTATGTTTATGACCGTTTCATTGAAATTTGTAATGTTTTTATCAAATACAGATGAGCGCGGCCACAGCGCTCTGCCGGTCCCCCGAAAATTCATCATCCAACGTAGACGTGAGGATGAGAAACAACAGCACAAGGCCCGACGGAGGGGGAGGCGGCTCACCTCTGGAATCGTCAGCCGTGGGTCTCCCTCGCCCGCACTCTGCCTCCCCCAGCATGTCTCCGCCGTCCTCCCCTGGCCAGTCCGCGGGTCGGCCTTCCAGGTGCTGCTTCTGCTGGTGAGTACATTGAGCAGGTTAACATGGCTGTACTTCTTGCTCTCCATGCGGCACGGAACCTAAGAAGAGAAACCCCGATTCGAAGTTCAAGTTCCTTTTTGCTGTTTTATGATTGCAGACAAAAGTTGTATTTTCACTTCTTCATTATCGAGAGATGAGGGAGGGGGTCACAGTTGTGAGCAGCTTCATAGACTGCGTGATGGGTCGGGAGGGGAAAAAAATGTCGCGTAGCTTTGCGCATCGCCAATACCACCTGTCAATATATCAAAAGATTTCATTTTACTAAAATTTCGTATTTCTGAAAATGTATTGATTGAGACTTTGTCCTACTTCTTATATATATATATATATATATATATACAAACTTAGATGTATTCCTTTTTCTAGTTTATTATAATACCCCTCTCTTTGCGTTACTTGTAGCTCTTCATAAAGTTTTGTAGATTTTGCAAGGCTTTTAACAGATCTCGCCTCATCCTCGCGACAAATTATTTCTCTCTCTCTCTCTCTCTCTCTCTCTCTCTCTCTCTCTCTCTCTCTCTCTCTCACTCACTCTCTCTCTCTCTCTTCCCTATTTGTCTCTTAATGAAGTAAACATTAATACCTTTTATAAAAAACAATAGCCATAATTATGACTTTTTCACCCTCGGTCCAAACGCACGCACAGATATAACGCCCTGTTCCACCTGACCTCTTTCGTCGTTCTTTGCTTATTCTATAAGTGACCATCAATTACAAATGTTGTTTATCCCACACAGGCCAGTCATGAACGCCTTGCGGTTATGGTGATCTATACCGGTGTTGCTATAGGTGTTTTGGTTTATTTTGCCTTCATTAAACTCCAGATTAGGGAGCTTTTCGTGGAAAATGGGGAAAAATCGAAAAAAAACATTGGCAACCTTAAATTCAAATGCTCAATTTGGTACGATGTATTCCAAAGAATTAAAAGAAAAAATATGAAAAAGAATAGGAAGCATCATGACATCTAGTATAAGACTTTGTGTACATAAAGATTTTATATGAGTGCTTTTTTTTTGCATCTCGAAAACGCCAGTGTTGAAAAACAGGGAAAACTGAAACTTTCTGCCTAATAAAATAATTTTTTACAAAGTAGAACTTGAAGATAACATAAGCCAAATAAATAAATGAATTGATTAACGGCGTCATTAATTTTTTTTTCGCTCTAGTTCTCTGTAGACGTGATTGTCCCAGTGTGGGGCTGTTTCAATTCAGTAGCGTGTATTAGATAAACAATCAGAGAGAAACTTGATAGGTCACTCTCGCCGAGCGCTGTTGCTGGCTTAATGCAGTGTGCTTCATTAACGCCTTATTCTACGGCTGTGGTTGGTAAAACATCTTTTGATGATGAATAGTACATCGCACAATACATGCCAGTTTCCATTTTGCTTTTTTTTTTTTTTTAGCTTCATTGATTGTCTCTTGCAGTCTTGTTGGTAATTGATGTTTATATTTGAATGTTTATCAGTTGTCTTAGGGCTTTGGTAAGTCGGCTTGTCAAATTTGTGCGGAGCCCCAGTATTTTATGATTCATTTAGAGAGAGTTACAGCTATTGGATATGGAGTGCTGAATAGCTCGATCGTAGATCCTTAGAACTGGCTATAGGTAAACAGGTTGGTCTCAGGGTAGATCCAGTCGCGGCTTCAGGAAATGCTGCCCGGTGTAAACTTCGTCTTGTAAATTTAGGGACTGAAAAAATGTGTAAAAGTATAGAAAGTTCCATCTTGATTGAGTAACTCAGATTTCCAATTTTTTTGGGCTTTTATCTATTCTTGATCAATCTCTAGATCTATAGACCCTTCTAATGTTAAAAACAGGACATGGTAACATTTAATCAAACTAAAAGTGGCAAAGGTCATGAAAAATTCATGCTTAGAAACAGTCTTAGTCCCTTCATCTATATATTTTTTCAATATTTACATATATAATAACCTCGCTGAAATGATTTTTAGTTGACATTGGAAAGACATAAATTGAATGACCTTTTGTAATGTTGCCTTGCCCCTCTCAAAGAGTGAGAAGATGTCAACATAATGGTCTTTAAATTCTTGTAATATTAAAAACAGGTCATGTTAACATTTAATTAAATTAAAAGTGGCAAAGGTCATGAGAAGCTCATTCTTAGAAGCCGTCTTAGTCCCTTCATCTGCCTATTTGTCAATATTTATAAAGGTGTATTATATACACCTTTGTTTCTATCTATCGGTCAAGCTATCTTTCTAAATGTCTCTTCCTGTTTTATGCTTTCTATATGTAAAATTAATCTTCCTGTTCATATTTTTGCCTGAACTCACCTTCCCACCCTGCCGCGTGATTTATCTTTATTTATGCTCAAAACAAATTATTGCTATTTCTTTATCACCATTGTTTTATTTTTTTTTAAATTGTTTTTAGCGTGGCGTATGAAACACAGGCTGTGACTTTTAAAAAGATGTAATTCACCTGAACTGACTTCTTATCATCTGTAACGCTTTTTTCCTTTCCTTGCTAATTAACTGTTTTTGTCACGACTGTCAGTTGATGTGTTTAAACAAATATGTTAGATTGCTCGGGCTGTCTTGTTGTTTGAAGTCTTTTTTTTTATTTTCAATCGTACATATATTATCAAAAACCCGTTGCGAACCCTCGCTGAAGTGATCTTTAATTGACGTTGGGAAGACATAAATTGACTGACCTTTTTGTAATGTTGCCTTGCCTCTCTCAATGAGTCACGGATGGCATTTGTAAGAGATGCCAACATACTGGTCTTCAATGTATACCGAGGAAGCACAATTAATCAGATGTGGTTTTTTTTTTTCTTTTTTTCTTTATTTCGCATCGCACCATTACTAGTCATCTTTTCTTGACTCCCAAGAAAGACTAATCCATGTCTCTAAGCGCATGGAGAGAAGTTGCCGTGGACAGGGAAGGGAAGGAACTCCATTATCTGTGTTCTATACACCCGAAATCGATGGTGCAGCATCTATAAGCTAAGTTATATCAGTTACTTTGAGTTAATAACGATAAAACTGCATGAATGTAGGACCAGTCATCAATGATCACCCTATTTATGTATAAGTAAAAGTAAGAAACTTCGTTTTGCTGTTGTAATGAACGTAGGAACGACACAACAATGAAATTTCAAATCTCGCAGAATGCCTTGTCTCTCTTTGTAGCCCGAATGCTTTGATTTTATTATATGTTACCATTAGATTTTAACTCAATTTATTTTCTTCTAATGTTTGTTTGATTCACCTTCTTATTTTATTTAACGGATGCATCTAAAATTTACAGATACTTTCACTCTCCGTCTAAACTTTTTAAGATATGGTTTAATATGGGCTAAACTTTTAAAGTTTGAGTTTGCTCTGTATGAAATTAAGTTAGACCTTTTCCGAAATAAAATGGATCTTGAATTTAAGATTGAATAAATGAAAATGTAGAGCTGGAAAGATCGTAGTATGCCTGATTTTATGGAATTAGATATTGGCATCCGGTTGTTTTCATTCCAATCTTGCGTAAAATGTTTTAAGGATCCAGCTAATGTGGAATAAAAGCAAAGCGTATTGCATTATATAGATTGACATAAAAGTATTGTTTAGAAAACAGAAATTTGCTGGTTTTAAGTTTCTTTTTAGAAAGCTGTCTATAAGAAGTGTACAATATATAGAAAGATATCTTTTGTCAACAATTGAATTCACAGTATGATTTAAAATATTATGAGCTTCACCTTTCTTCATCTACATTTCGAGGGATATCAATTAGGGTGGATTATTAGTTTTAAATCTCTTGTAGTACATACAAAGCATCGACATTTCATAAGAAATGCGAGTGCCGCGCATTACGCCAAAAAGAAAAAACAAAAACAAAAAAAAACAAGAATTAGTTCTATTTAAGTGTCACCAAAAGTATTTAAGACCATATTTTCCATTTATTATTGAAACAAAAGCAACAACATTTATGAAGTTTCTGTTTTTTTTTCCTTGTCCACATTCACTCATCGACACACTATTCACATATTTCCTCCCCTCCAGCTCCTCAGATCTATAATCTACCGGCCAGTTTGCTTCTCCTGGTATTTCATATTTTGGGCCGTATAAAGAAGCGTAAAATCACCGCCCGACGATCTTAAGCCGATGCTTTTTGCATGAGGTATCATGCATCGTAAGTTTCTCCTGATCAATTAATATTGGCCTTTTGTCTGTACAAGCTGACGGAAATCGCAACACCATCTTTCCGGACTCAGAGACAATGATTAAGTGAAACACTATTGCAATCTTTACAGGCTCTAGGGACTTGAAAATTCCTGTTAGGTCAAAATTGATGGCTCGTTAGATAGTACTCCAGGCTTCGACCGCCTTACCTCTGCATTGTCAGCCTGCTGGTCTACCGGCAGAGCTATCTGGGTCCTTCCCTCCACCAACCCCCAAGTCAGTACGAGCCGATAATCAACAATTTATTCTTTAGAACTATTTTCTTTATAATATTCCACAAGAAATACAACCCCAAGCCAGCTTTTTTTTTACCATAACAATCTACCCGATTGCTGATTATCGTCACAATACAACTTGTGATTCTCAGATAAATGGTGGAATCAGGGTCCAAGGGTCGATGAGTAGATATAAATTTATATTGTTTATATTTGAAAACGTAGCAAATAACACGTCATTCCAGGTTTGATATAACCAGAAAAGCTCTCAGGAATTTGTAATAATCAATTCAATTTGACTAGTTTTGCATCTTATCGCCAAACTATTTCATGCTAATCCCATACAATTAGATCCTTGGAGATAAGTATCTACAATCAAAAGCAATTGTCATGGTAAAAAGTAGAATGAAATATATAGTATTACGAAACTTAAGCCATACGCATTAGTTGATCCAACTTAGAAATAATTTAGCACAACAAAAGATGTAAAAAAATACAACAATTTGATTTATTTGTGTGAGAAAAAAAAGCATTAATTTCACGAATAAGGAGAGTTTCCCCTAATAAACTTATGAAGCTATTAAATTCATCATATGGTGTTTTCAGAGTACCAAAGGTTATCATGATTGGTTATCTTTTCAGGGTTTTTTTTCCCCCATAGATTTGCAAGCACTTTAAGTCTTAGAATTCATAACTCTATAACGAGACATGTTGTAACAGAGAAGTTTATTTGAAGCATCTTTTTTCCGTTGAGGTTGATATTATGAGCATAAAGATGATGATGATTCTGATGATAATAATACTCAAATTGAATGTGAATGTCACCGTTGAAAGAGAAACGAAAAAAAAAGAAAACATGAAAAATCGGTATCTTAGAATATCAGCTGCCTCAAAAAAAAAAAAGGGGGGGGGGGGAATAAAAAACATAGCATGATTTTGTATGGAACGAACATCATGTACACTCAAGTAATTTTTGAAAGAAAATTATCAACAACACGTTCAAGAACTCTAGTAAAAAATATCGGTGCCACTCCCAGACACGTGCTGTAGTCAGGATGTTTAGCTCGCGGTGTGCGAGCCCACGTCTTCCCTGCAGTGTACGATCTCTTCCAGGTCTGTGTTCCCCGCGTCCTCGCTCTCTCTCTCTCTCTCTCTCTCTCTCTCTCTCTCTCTCTCTCTCTCTCTCTCTCTCTCTCTCTCTCTCTCTCTCTCTCTCTCTCTCTCTCCGTCCCTCCTCGCCCGCTTGCTTGCTGCCTGCGTGATCTCGGATGCTGCTCAGATCTAGCTGTGGATTACCCCAAACTTAGCGGCTGGGGACAACAACAGCGAACAGTTTGAAAGAAAACTCAATGGAACTGATTGATTTTATTTTAAATAAACCTTCCCTCTGCCTCCCTCTCTTCACCGCTGCTGCGCCAAGCGGCCGTGATCCAGTGAATTCGAACTTGGCACTGTTGGTAGGAATCAATCGTTGTGATACTGGCTTCGACTAACAGTTTCCTCACTCCCCAAAGCTGTGCAATATGACAATAGATCTTCAGATGTTAAAATCAGTAGTAGCAAGTCGGTATTAATATTTTCTGAGAAACGGTCTTTCGTTTGTGTATTATACGTTCTATCGGTAAAAGTTCGATTGTGATTAGTTTACAAACTTTACCGTGAATATTTCTGACACATTGGTTATTTCTATTTTTATATATAGATTGAAGGAAATAACTGGTTAAAAAGCGATTTTTTTGTAAGTTATTGGTTCCTCGACACATCAACATAACTATTTTTAAAACACCTTTTGAGGCATTGTATTAATCAAAAATATATAGCTTGCTGTCGATGTAAAAAAAATTATTTCTGTATTTGGATTCTGAATGTGCTTTAAATGTTTTCAGTCCAAAGTTTCACGGAATTAAGAACATTATGTACAATGTGTTTCACTTACGAAGACTTTTTCTTCTAAAGTTAAAAAGTTAATTAAGTTTTTAGCATCCGAGTAAAGAAATTTTAAAAGATATTATAGCAGACGCTGCTATCAGATATAAGTTTATAAATAGATCTTTCCAGTGTGTTTACAACTTTAAACATGTCTTATTAGACATAATTATTTCCGGGACAATGTCTGGCCTGCCGTTCAACTGCCTACACTGTTCTTGCCTGCTGTCAGAGCCAGCCAATTATTGGTCCAGAAAACAAGAACCTGGAGCATCGATCGCGATGTTTAACATTTAGATTAAAAAAAAAAAGAAAATCAAAATATGCACGAACCCTTTTGACAGACATTTTTGATACAGCGCTTTATAATCGAAACTTTTCAATCTTTAATAATATTTGCCGTCATTAGAATTGTCTATGTCTATTTTTTAACGAGGTTCGCCTCAGTCAAGATCTGTATGTGTCTCTTTAAATGCTTTTCTCCTCCTCTCTCTCTCTCTCTCTCTCTCTCTCTCTCTCTCTCTCTCTCTCTCTCTCTCTCTCTCTCTCTTTCTTTCGTCATCTCTCGTTATCTCTTTCTGTTTGTCTCTCTATGATGTTTTTAGTTTTCTATCTCTGTAGTAAGTTTAACTCTTCCTGTCTCTCTGATTCTTTCTTCCAATTTATCTTTGATTGAGTTGGCTTGAGTTGTCCCTTGATCTCAATAAGTTCCTTTCTGTCCAGTTGTCTGATGGTTTCTCTAGTTTTCTTCCTACCTCCCCTTGTCTCTCTCTCTCTCTCTCTCTCTCTCTCTCTCTCTCTCTCTCTCTCTCAATCGCACTACTTTATTTCTGTCATTACATTCATTGTTGCTTTGTAAAGGAGCTCATTTCATTAGATGTCCGCCATGAAATCTATTGTGTACAAATTGAAATGTTTTGCTAAACGAATTTTTCTGAGCTCTCCTCCACCCATTGCTGAGAATCAAAGTTGCTGTTCATGTACAACCTCTTGTGAAAATTCGTCTCAAAAATTTTTTTTTCAACTGTTTATTTCTATCTTGTTTTGTAAGCCTTAATAAGAAACCAGGTAGACACGATTTGTCAACTTGCAAACGAATTAACAATGGAAAAAAATAGTTGGACAAAACGTGAGAAATGGGGGATGGGTGTGTGTGTGTGTGTGGGGGGGGTTATACTTCGATTATAAACTTCGTTTAAACTTTTGTTTTGCTTCTCATCATTTTTTATGATTTTATCAACCTTTTTAGATAATTTATTTTCGCGCCTCAATCTTTTTCGTCTTCCTCTTCATTGCTGACCTGTTCGACTGCGGCATCTTTTTTTTAAATACAGTTTTATTTTAAATCCGAAACAATTTATTTCGATGGTTCTGTTTTATGTTCAACAAACTCAGGGCTGTGCGCATTTGACCGACAATTATGGGCTCACACTCCTATCCATGTGCAAAGTTAAATATAGCAAAAAATGTCAATACATAATCATCTAGTCTAGGATAAGAAATTATCCGAACATTGCTTTTACTCATAGCTAGATGTCACTAAGTTTATGGTTTTGGTTTTTGTTTTGTTCCCCCCCCCCCTTCTTTTTTTTTTTTTTTTTTTTTGCTATGGCATATGCTATGGCATAATACCTTTTCTGCACTTGTTGAAGAAATTGATTTAAAAGGTAAAATTGTTATCCGCAGAAAGCAATTTCCTCTCGAATGTCCTATTCGACACAACACAGTTTTCATATCATGTGATAGTCATGACTGAACTTTATTTATAATGTAGAATGCTAAAGTAAATATAATAAAAAAAAAAGAGACTTAAACGTTTTGGGCTTTTTAAAATCTTCTTTTTCCATACAAGAAAAAAAAAGCCGATATGGCTTTGGGTGTAGGAGGTCTTATGAATTAGTAAAATATATTTAAATCGTGATGATTGGACTCCACATGTGTTTTAAGTTAGATCTTGATATTAATAAAAAACAAAATTGACAAAAATCACACCTTTTTCATGTTACGTCTTGGAGTTTTGCTTCCCACGAAGTTAATACGATAGAAGGAAATCTGAATGTTTCAACAGCAAAGCGACAGTAATCATAAGCGGGCTCAATTTTTTTCCTTTTCCGGTTTCGGAAATTTTATGCAACTCAAGACGGAAGCTTAGTTGTAGAGGTCCAATTCAATTCATTTGATATGGTATAATGCGAAAAAGAAAAAAAAAGTTTAACAGATAAACTTGAGGAATGTATCTCAGCCTAATTGATTATCATTTAGCTTTTCGATGTGTATCACTCTGACAACAATAGACAGATCAATATACAAATTTCTACCATGCACTTATCGGTCCTTGCACCAGTCTTTACAGCATGGTTCTCTCATTCTTTTTACAATTCTTTTCCCTGTTTGAGAACGAAGCTAACGTCAAAACGAAATGTAAAACTGAGGAGATCATCCGTAAGATACTTTTCTAATTCTTTCTTCTAGATTTAGCTAGCGTGATGATTTTTTTCCCATCTTCTCCATGTATATAATGATATCGAAAAAAGTAAAAATAATTTAAAAAAAAAAAAAAGAAAAAGAAAAGCACTTGTTGAAGACAAATGCCCGTTTCTCTCGTTTATCCAAAACACCCAATCTCACATTAAACGCTATCTAGGTCTGTGTAGTGTTCGTATTAATCTAAAATCACAAATCATCAGCATTCGGTGTTAATGCTTTTCTTCTTCAAAGAAACAAGAGTGATTTGTTCCTTCGCGATCATAGTGCAGTCGGGATCGCGTTTGTTACTCATATCCGCGCATATCAGCCTGTGGAAGTATGAAGTAAAAAAAAAATGAAATAAAAAGCGTTTCTCTTAGAAGGCTTACTAAGCATCATTACATAAGTTTTTCGTTATCGAGATCAACATTGCGAGTATCCCATGAACGTTCAAAACTCCCTTAGGGAGTTCTATAGATCCAGATCCATCCGCTCAAGCGCTTGCGCTAAATGTGACCGAAGACAGTCTGCAGCTATTTCCATTGCTGGATCGATAAAAAATGCTTGGGTGGGCGCTGGGTGAGTCGGCATACGAACACTCACACAGGTAGACTCTGTAAAAATCGAAACTCTCTCGGTTATGTTGTACGACACACATCCTGTGAGGAATGGGTTTTAAAATCATAATTAGAGGGATGAAAACTATTGTTTCTGTGTTTTGATTTTCTGGGTTCGGTTTGTAATGTCATTGGGACCTGGTGTCATTGTTAGTTGAAGAAAAACTCAATGAAACAGATGTTAAGGGATCGCTTTTAAGTAGATGGCTGCTCATTATTTTCAATAAAGAAAACAAATTCAACTCTTTGTAGTTTTAAGATTTCATTAACAATTTCACTCTTTCTTATTATGCCTCCCTGGGATCCTACAATCTGTCCCTTCCTATTATACCTTTCTGTATCTATCTGTCTACCTATCTATTTATGTATCTATCTACCATTCTATCTATCTATCCATCCATGTAACTATCTATCAATCTTTTTATTTATCTATCTCCATGTATTCCCTACCCCCAACAAATGCTTAGTTTATCTAATTGTGATCTCGTACCTGGTACTACCCTGGCTAGATCTATCTCTCCATATTTGTATTTTTTTTTTCTAGCAATGTAATTAATCTTAAGCAACATAAATGTGCTCTTTTATGTTCCTACTTAGTGCATTCTGTTTAGCTTTTTTTTTCCATACACCTACTTGCAAAAGATAAGGTATACTTTTCGGCCTTATACTCCAACAGCTATTATGAGAGCATGACTATTCTTCTTCTTCTTCTTCTTCTTCTTCTTCTTCTTCTTCTTCTTCTTCTTCTTCTTCTTCTTCTTCTTCTTCTTCTTCTTCTTCTTCTTCTTCTTATTATTATTATTATTATTATTATTATTATTATTATTATTATTATTATTATTATTATTATTATTATTATTATTATTATTATTATTATTATTATTATTATTATTATTATTATTATTATTATTATTATTATTATTATTGTTATTATTATTATTTTCAGTACCAGTTTATCGGTTTATCATTTGTTATTTTATTATTTTCAGCGGATAATAATGACTATTCAAGAGACATTTATAATTAGAATCCAGAAGTTTCTGGAACGAACGAAAATTATGAAATGTGAGAAAGATGGGAGGAAATCAAAGGTAAACATAAGATAAAATGGTGCGGTTGTAGGGAAAAAGGCATAGCAGACAAGTAAGTCTATATTTAGACTGATTCCCTACAAAACCAATATCGAAGAAAGAATGACGGAAAGAAGGAGATGCAGAACGAGGGATTGAGGGAATGATTACGAGCGTTTGAAAGAGGTAGAAGACAAACATCAACGCATATAGACAGACGCATGGACCTAAAAATACAAGAATGGGAGACAGAGGCAGGCAAGACACACTCAAACACATAAACTTACACAAGAATGGGAGACAGAGGCAGGCAAGACACACTCAAACACATAAACTTACACAAGAATGGGAGACAGAGGCAGGCAAGACACACTCAAACACATAAACTTACACAAGAATGGGAGACAGAGGCAGGCAAGACACACTCAAACACATAAACTTACACAAGAATGGGAGACAGAGGCAGGCAAGACACACTCAAACACATAAACTTACACAAAATTAAGAAGATAAGGCGAGAGGGATGACATTGTGGAGTCAAGAATATTTCAAACAACTATTACAGAGAGGTTAATCTCTTTATTTCCTCAGTAGATAATGACATACAAGCACTCACGCGCTGACCTCCAGCCCACGTCCCCTGGGGGTCTCCTTCTAGTCAATGGCTATCCGTCTCTTCCTCCACCTCCCTTTGTCCTCCGCCATCGCTGCCAAGTTCCAGGGTATGTTTTTTTCCTGGTGCTCTTCGCGAAGCCTACTGCGGCGGGACTACCAGACGAAGCCGAAGCGGCTGACGAGCTCAGTGTTAGACATTGTATTTTGAGCCACAAGATCCAGATCTCGATCTATACTCTTTGCGAAACGCTATCACTAGTGGCCGACGTTTTGACTAAAGCTTCAGTCTAATGTCATGTTTGTGCAGTGTGCATGATATTTTGCATCGCACGAGAGAAAGAGCTTTCTGTCTGTTTATTTCCTAACGATGCCGTGGTGGCTAAAATAGTTGATTATAACAAGGTGCCATAATTATTTTGCAGGTAGAATGATAACATGTTTCACAATGCTATTGCATTTCATTTCCTTGAGTTAGTGTCGTAATTATTTGCGATAAAACTCTATGCCTCTAGAGTATTATGTATTATACGAGGAGGTATGATAAGGTTTGCTATTATACCTGCGCAAGTTCTGTTGTCACGTGCAATTTTCTCACAAAACAAAATATTTGGATTTAAGTTCTGGATTAAAGAGTATTATCTCTCGTTTAATTGGCGAGGTATCTTGTAATAAAAAAAGATGATGATGATGATGATGATAATAATAATAATAATAATAATAATAATAATAATAATAATAATAATAATAATAATAATAATAATAATAATAATAATAATAATAATAATAATAATAATAATAATAATAATAATAATAATAATAATAATAATAATAATAATAATAATAATAATAAAATATTGTGATTCATGGTGAAGCCGAAATGTGTAAATGTTATGGATATATCAGAAAAAAAAATGATGCTCATTTATTTATTTGTGGGATCATCCATACCTTTAAAGGTTACAACCTTAAATTTATTATTCTTGATGATCCTACTTTGTGCTCAGCGATTTTGTACTTATGACGTAAGTCTGTGATCCTAGTTTCTCACTTTGATCTGAGCTTTGACCACACTTTGCCACGGGTTTTAAACTAAAGCTAAAAATTAATCAAACATTATGGACGGCCCTCTCTGACTTAATCTGCATTCTAAGCATTTCAACACATTGGAGTACAGTGGCCGTTCGTCACGCAAACAGGCTCTTTATCATGAGAGTATGGATTTGTATTTCGTGATCTGAGTGACGGTTTGTGATGGTGATGATGAACACCGGCGTGCAAGTTTGATGATCGCAATATTCTACTTTGAAGCATACTGCAACTTAAATTCATTCTAACACTCATCGTTCGCGCAGAGGGCGGCGCTGACCAGACCCTATATCGTATAGGAGACTTGTGCCATCTGACTTAAGACTCGGTCCATTCTACAGAGCTTAATATAAGCAGCAAACTCGTAATAATAGTCCTTACCTTCAGAGACTAGAAAGTATGAGCCATGCTTGAATCTGAGAACTAAAAGCACCTTTTCAGTGAGAGTCTGCACAAGCCTGTGATACGGGGAGGGGTTAATACGCCTCTGAAGGCCAGACTGCTTTAGATTGCAAAAGTAGATCTGGAGCCCTGGAGTTGGTGGATATCTCTTTCTGAAGTCTGGATATTTCAGGAGCCACTGCGGCAGCTGCTTCATGTTAACAGTCGTTACCATGTTCAAATCACTGCGGTATGGTTCGCATGCTTTTTCTTTTTATTTGTGTATGTTTATATTGAAGTAAATTTACTTTCATTTTACACATCATTTTACTTAGAAATACAGTATTTGCAGCTGATGTCTACGGTTTTGTTTTCAGATTATTTATTCTTTTTTTCTCTTACAATTTGTAAACGCAAATATGGAGGAATGAACAATGTTTTTCTTAACCTCAATTTTAAACATCCACACACTTTTAAAAAGTTATCTCACATTCTCCCAGAACTTTCCTTTGAATGATTTGACAATTAAGAACTTGAACGAATAGAGCATTTTTTTTGGATTTTAAAATATGAATGATAATAAAAACAAATTTCTAAACCTAATTTCCATCCTCGCAAAGCATGATCTGAGTATAGTAAAGCATGACCGTCGTATCTCGACATGGCTCTCAACGTCTCAATCTGTAGCTGCGAAGCTATACACAAAGACTAGGGACTTGTTATTTTTTTTTTCCTTCTTCGGCAATTATCATTACGTGACCGACCAGCATCGTTCACGTGAAGAGAAGGAAAGCATCAAGCATATTGCACGTTTAATGTGAATCTATTTCAGGGTATTAGAAAACGCCATCACACTAACAGTAGCGGCAACCAGAAACTTAAGATTGCCCCCAAAAGAGGATGCTCGTTTGAGACAAACTGGAAACTATTATGAATCCATACATTAAATCTAGCGTTCTTGCAATTTCCCCATAGTTTGCAGTGACAAGAGGATGATACGGGCTGTTTCCTTGTATTGATGCAACAACATGCGAATCAAAGCGATAGTATGGGATTGAGAAAATAATCTGTTGAAAGACTTTGAAAGAGTGAAGATAAATGTACTGAGAAAAGTAAAAAAAAAAAAAATAGTAATAAAATGGCAGAGGAATCGATGAAAAGGAGCATAGCGGAATAAAATAAGACAATAGCTGAATTAAAATTGTAGTTGACAAAGTCGTCCATATCGATTGACATCGCGGTTTGAAAGACGTTGAAACGTGTCATTTGTGTAGTATTAACCCTTAACGTTGAAATTTTTACAGTGATGAAATTTTTAATTAGTTCCCCCCCTGTGTATCTCATTTCAATCAGGTCCTAAGCACTAATATTCTATAAATAAATTCTTTTCTTTTTTTTTCTTCCCGCTTCGAATTGCTGCGTTTTCTTATAATTATTCTTTTTCAAGTCAGTCAAATTTTAAGAAAGTATGCTGCTGCTGGCGGATTTTCATATCGGTGTTTCTGAGATATAATGGACAAGATTCCTCATATGAGTCAGTTACTATATATAATTTATATGAAGTGGTATCCAATACGCATTGGAGAAACAAGTTAAACATTGATTGTCGATGCTAGACCAACTCAAATTTCAACGAGCGGAGTCGATTGATCTTCAGAAATATTCTACTTAAGCTTGCACAAAACTTCACGTGGCGAGTCTTAGTCCCGACGCAGTTTGTAGATTTTAAGAGTTGCATCATCAGTCACCCTTTCTTTACGTCATTCTGGTAACTTATATGTCTCATGTGAGTGTGTGTGTGTGTGTATATATATATATATATATATATATTTATATATATGAATACACACTCATAGTGTGGAATAACTCTCAGATAGGCAGTCTAATTGACTAAGAAACATTCTGTATAAAGCCGTGGCTATTTTATATATGGAGCGCATATCACTTTCAGTTGTAAATATTCCCAAACCTTGGAGTCTGTTTCCTGACCTTGCGCATATCGCTTTGTCTATTACAGAATAAGGTACTCTCACTGCTTCCCAAATCGGGCGCATATCACATTTCTAGCTGCCTTAATCTGTACTTCCCCTCTTAACGGCCTCTTAGCCTAATCGCCTGAGTGCCGATAAAAGCTTCTGTATAGCGCTGTTTCTTCTGAACTTCCTCATTGCATTTATATGTTTACAGAGAAATAGAAGACTGGATCTAATTGCTTTCAAAGTTTGTCCCTGCAGTTCCTGCAAGACGACTGCTGAGGTACTGAAAGTATGGTTAAAGGATAATCCTTTAGTGTACATTGCTAGCTTTGAGAGGAAGTAATACCGAGGGGGCATCCATTTATGGCATCCATCAACGGAAGCATCCAACAACCCGCCCTTAAGGAAGAGCGATTATGTGGCAGTGTTGAACCGAGTTTTGTGTAGAAAGACCATAACGACTCCTGAATTATTGATGCACACAGTGCTGGAAACTGCTCGAGGAATGCTGAGCTAACTTAAGCAGACGGTTTCAGGCGCCTGCAGCACGAGCAACGGTCATAGGATCTTGATGGATTGAGAGTCCAGTGAGGCCTGGCACTGATCACCTGAGCAGCAGAGCACCATCGTAAATAGAACCGCAAGTTTTTGGTGCAGAACGTCGTTAATTTTAGTCCCAGCCAGCTACCCCGAATCTGCTTGTTTTAACACTAGCCTCAATATCTACAATGGTCTCATGTGCTTTGACCTTCTTTCCTCTTAGCAGAGACTTGCATCCCCCTTATATGGAACGACTATATCAACTAAAATACAATCTGTACATGTAACGATCAGACTGAGAATCCTCTCATTAGTTTTGTTCTAGTATTAGGTTTACTATAACCGGTTTTGACTAAAGCATTACGCGCTAAGGCCAGGTCCAATTAAAGTTATTTCGGACTCGCATTGCTTTGAACAACCGGAAAAGGGACGCAGAGAGAGAAAGAGAGAGAGAGAGAGAGAGAGAGAGAGAGAGAGAGAGAGAGAGAGAGAGAGACAGAGACAGAGACAGAGACAGAGACAGAGACAGAGAAAGCATAAAAAGGTAATCGGTGAGTCGGAGAGGATTAAATGCTCATTACCATATCAGAAGTTTCTTTAAACAAAACCGATAGTTTTTACAGTAATGATAATTGAATATAACCAAAAACGTGAATGACAACTAAATTTTGAAGGAGAAAAGTATATTTGTAGGTCTGGATAAACTCTTCAACACACAATTAATGAATTACTGTAAGTTGAATATCAGATTCGCCTATGTCAACACATACGCCTAGGTGATGAAAACGCCATTTTCTAAATTCCTTTATACCACCATTTTCTAGAACCAATTTGCTTTTTCATATGTATAAAATCTTCATGTTCAGGTCTCTGGACCTTAATATACCGGGCGGAAAGTTGGTTCCTTAAAGTTGATTATATTTCATGGAAAAAAATCGCTTTAGCGATTGAAAAAAAGAGTCAGATCATTATGGCCGCACTGGTCTAAAATAAAAAAATATGCTTGTGAATAAAGCGAGAAGAAGTAAAACAGGCTAAGGGCGAAAGTAATAAAGTTACTCCTTTTCTTCTTCTTCTTCTTCTTCTTCTTCTTCTTCTTCTTCTTCTTCTTCTTCTTCTTCTTCTTCTTCTTCTTCTTCTTCTTCTTCTTCTTCTTCTTCTTCTTCTTCTTCTTCTTCTTCTTCTTCTCCTCCTCCTCCTCCTCCTCCTCCTCCTTCTTCTTCTCCTCCTTCTTCTTCTTCTTCTTCTTCTTCTTCTCCTCCTTCTTCTTCTTCTTCTTCTTCTTCTTCTTCTTCTTCTTCTTCTTCTTCTTCTTCTTCTTCTTCTTCTTCTTCTTCTTCTTCTTCTTCTTCTTCTTCTTCTTCTTCTTCTTCTTCTTCTTCTTCTTCTTCTTCTTCTTCTTCTTCTTCCTCCTCCTCCTCCTCCTCTCTCTCTCTCTCTCTCTCTCTCTCTCTCTCTCTCTCTCTCTCTCTCTCTCTCTCTGTCTTTCTGTTTCTATTGTGAAACTTTGTTATGAATAAATTTGAGCTCCTTTAATTGATGATTTCCACACTGTCTCTGAGTATCTCCGTATTCCTGTGTTTGTTTAGCTTTCAGCCTTGATTATGAGACCCAGTTACACTACGAAGGATCTAAACGTCATAGAAAAGATAGAAAAAAAATAAAAACAAAATTAAACAAAACAAAATTGATCAAGTTGCACTCAAAAAGAAAGAAGTTGTTAAAAAAAAAAATGTTAAATCAACAAAATTGCATGTGATCCTGTTCGTCATACGGCAACATTGAATATTACAACTAAGACATAACTATTCTACAATCTTAAATCATATTAACCCTAAAAGCAAATAAAATTGAAATACTTGAACTGAACCCGATAAACTGTGTAGTTGTTAAAAAGAACTTATAATGAGGTCTACATCAGTCACGATAAGAGTAAAAATGAGATTGTTGCAGATGAATGTGATGCAAATGGTATTTATAACATCAATGATGAACTACTACTTGTAGTAGTAGCTGTAGTAGTAGTAGTAGTAGTAGTAGTAGTAGTAGTAGTAGTAGTAGTAGTAGTAGTAGTAGTAGTAGTAGTAGTAGTAGTAGT
>JAWDGP010007897.1:235000-270000 GCA_033675545.1 Elysia crispata
TATCATTCTCATTTGTGTTCTCTCTTGCTACCCATCTACTTTATCCTTCGTCCTTCTTTTCCCTTCATTTCTTTTCTTTCTCCTACTTTTGCTCTACCTTTCATTTCATTCTGTTATATTCCTTTATTCATCCTAAAATCATATTCACACCTCAATTAAGCCTTAATGACTTTGCTCAGATTAGCAATAACCTCTGCCTCAACTGCGGACTTAAACGCTTCTCCCATCTGTGCTACATTTTGACCAGGCAATAAAACCTGTGCTTCCCTTATGAATCCTCGTCAAGTGAACTGAGCATTAAAGGCGGAGGTCAAGGGCACATGGGTGATTTTATGGTTTGGGTAAAGTACCGGGCTAACGGTGCACTCGTTAATTGTAGTCAAAATAATTGCGATTACTCATCACCTCCCTTTTACTTTTGTAAAATAATGTATGATACTTTATTTCCGCTCTTGTGTATACTTCATTTTCTAAAAAGTTGCGACCACCTTAGCGTTCTGGTAATTTGGAGCGCTTTACTCTCAAAGTTTTCATGAATACCTTGTTTATAAATATCTAGGTATACTTCATTGTCTTTAGAAATGTCATTTTTTTTTCCTTATAAATACTTTTCAATACCAGGAAATAGTAAAGACGTCCTTATTGAGGGTTTAAATAATTTGTAGCAAGGATGAAGGTATTCACAAGTGCAGAGAATATTAGGTTTTTAAAAGTAAGCCGTCTTATTGGTATTAAAAATGGATGATTGGATGCCTCAAACGCTCAAGCATTGTAATAAATCTGGATAATACCTTTGTTTATATGATCAATTAGTGATAAATATTAGAACGGCAAAGGCTAGCATGATGCGCTAGAATATAGTATTATGTCTTCCAGACCGTAGTGTCGACTGAACAGTATCTCCTAGTGGCATTAGGCCAAATGATCAACTGGTAATATGGATCAAAAATATGGGCAATAAATATATATAATAGAGATTTCAACGTGTGCGCTTCCCCTCCCCTCTAACCCAAAGAAAAATAAGTATGAAGTGGTTTTTTTATGATATTTATGCGAATGGTTTGGACAAAAGGAGCTCAGGTAGAAATTTAGGCCTCGCCTGCTAGACATAGGCTAGTTGGGCGACCGATTCAGAAATTGTGTGGATTTACTTAGAGGTGATTTGTAAGCAGGAAAGTAAAAGAAGTAGAACCTCAGAAGTAAGCGACTCAGTGAAGTCGAAACTCAAATAGTGAGAAAGAAATAAAAAAAAAAGAAGGAAGAGAGAAATAGGCTTTGGAAAAGAGAGCTAGATAATGCTAGAAATATTAAAAGAGGAGGATATAGATGGACAGAGAGAGTGGGGGGGGGGGGGGAGAGAGAGAGAGAGGAAAAGATTAAAAGAGAGAGGATCTGGACAGAGAGAGTGAGTAAGTGAGAGAGATCGATAGAAAAGAGATAAAGAGAGAGAGAGAGAGAGAGAGAGAGAGAGAGAGAGAGAGAGAGAGAGAGAGAGAGAGAGCGAAAGAAAGGACATTTTGTAGTCATACCAAATACTTAAAAGACTATGACTGTATAGAAGAAAGAAAGTGTTATCTTATTTTCGGTAGAAAATAACTTTAAGTGGAGGAATCATTGTAAAGGAAATTCTTTTAGTATATTATTCTATAAATTGCTATATCTATATCTATCTATCTATCTATCTATCTATATCTATATATATATATATATATATATATATATATATATATATATATATATACACACACATAATTATAATGGCGAAAATATTTTATGATAAATAATTGAAGGGTAACGATGGTAGCTGAACAATTATATCTTATGACATATACAAATCAATGAAAAGAATCCTTTGAGGTTGGCTTTGTTAAAGTGAACACTCTACACAATAGATGATTCTACTTCCTAACATAACGCATAATTATTCAATCCGCTCAAACTCTAACGCCATGAAGCCCCGATATTTTTATCTTTAGATGGTGACAGAATAAGCACCTTTCACGTAGAAAAAGGACGCTATCGATCTTAATAACTATATCGCAAGGATTTGTTTAGTAGTGCATACATGCAATGTGAGTCTGGAATGGCTTATTCACTTTAACGTTTATTTCATTGGTACGTTTTCAGAATATAGTAATAAAATGTATCCAATCTGCAATATCAGATCCTGTCAACAAAGATAGCAAAGAGAGATCGTAGTACAGTTAACGAGGGCATGTTTAGCTTAGAGAACTATTTTATCGGAATATTCAAAGATAGGTATTCAAAAATTCAACTAATTCGTCGCCCTACCTTTAGTTCTTGCATGGTGATTTCCCGAACCATAAACACAGAGGTCGCATCCTCTCTTTGCCAGTTAGAAAAATCGATGTGATCAAAATTGAAGAAAGAAACTATTTTCTGAGATCTCTACCTTGATTCTGAGCTATATCTATATCTAGAGTAGTGATTTTGTTTCGAAAAATGGATATCTTTAACATATCCAAATAGTCGCTTGTGATCCATACAAAAGCTATAGGAAATATTGGAATATCGATATATCTTTGACAAGAACTAGTCTACTGTAGTAAAATGCAAATGTTGAAACTCTACTACTAGATTTTCCCTCGATTTCATGATGTATGCCTTTTACATCACGTCGGAAGGTTGGGTAGAAGTAAATACAAGTAGCTTAGGTATATTTCCAAGAACGTCATATTTTTCACATTTAAAAAAAAAATCAGAATCGAATTGTTCAATTGATGGGCTAAGACCGCAACACATAAATTACTCAACGTAAGTTTTTTTTTTTAATTTAAATATATAGGAAGATTTAGTTTTCTCTTTTCTTAAAAATTATTTCGTTTTTAAAGGTGGTTTTTTTCATAATCATTGAAACAGAGAGACCTAGTGCGCTTTCTCTTTTAGTTACCTCTTTTTCGTTACCTCAAGGGTCTTATCCCGGTTAACTGCATTTTGACAAAACACGCTCAATACTGCTAGAATGTATGCCTCCTATAGATTTTGCTTTGTACTTTTTTCCTGCTAAAATGTTTTCATCTGATCCATGAAATGGAAGCCACAATCTCTGCTCATCATGCGATGTGAATGCTTTAAAACAACTTCTCAAAGAAAACATGTTTCGGACAATTTGAAGGTTTCGGAACTTTGCCGATTTGGGTACAGTTGTAATCTACATAAATAGGTCTTTTTATTATCATTGCTCCATCCTGATGGTAATTATGGAGATGTCTCTCGCAAAGCCTCTTGTGGCTAACTAATTTGAGCATTTATTTATACTTGCCATGCTTCTTCATGGAAAATCAATAGTTTGTGTTTTGCTCGAGATGAAGATCAGTACAATTATTCCACATCTAAATAATGAGTTATCACAATTACAAGGCTAACCGAATAATCTCCGGTGGCGAAAATTTAATAGAGCACAGAAAAAGATATTAAAACAAAGTTAAGGGGAAGGGGGGCGGGAAGGCGATCAGGACAAATCAAAAGAAAAGAAAAAAAGAAGATGGAAAAAGAAGCGCTGAAGAAAATGTCATTGCCTAAATGTTAATACAACCATGAAGTATATTTAAATTCATTTTTATTAAAGTTTGTACTTTTAGGGAGCTCGCCGACTGATTATGTATCTATTTTTTAGGCAAGGTTTGTAAAGGTACCTTCAACATAATAAAATCAACTTTATTTGTCCCACCGATCCATAGAAATAAAAAAAAAATTGAGTCTGCAGCCTCTCCATCCTATTACAATATGGGGATCTATACTAGTTTGGTCAAAGTGCAGGTTGGAGGGCAACACCAGTTTTATGAGAATTGATAGAATTAGCGCTCATAACCATTTGTGAGCAACTAGGGTCTAATAAGATCTTTCTAACGATCGTATTTAAATTGGGATTCTAGCGGTAGTTTTAGAAAGATTGAGTTTTTTTTTTTTTTTTTAACAAAACTTGCAAATGACAATATTTTACTTTTGGTTTATGGAGGGACTAAAATTAATGACGTTGTCAATAAATTGGGTGCGGCTGCTCTTTCTAAAAATTATTTTCTGAATTCAGAGCTAGATTTGGATTCTTGATTTTGTCAAAAAATAGGGCTATGTGGGTTTTTTTATTATTTAATTGAATTAACTAATGTTTGTACCCTACAAAAAAAAAGAGCACGCGATGTTTGAATTTTTAGAATCAGATATCGGGTTCTTTTGTTGATTTTGATTGTGAAATGCAAATATTAAAAGCTACTGTTAGGTTATCCTTTATAAAATCGTGTATGCTTATTACACCACGTCGTGTCTGCTTTTTTGTTGTCATTGGTACTTTTCTCCTTCTTCTTCGTCCTCTTCTTTTTCTCCTTTTTCTTTTTCTTCTTCATCACCATCTTCCTCATAAACTCCTTTTCGCCATTGTCCTCTAGGTCTCCCTTTTAATAGAAAAGATGTTTTGAATGTACCGTATTCTTCATTCCTACCTCCGCGTGTCTTCATCGTTTTAACCGTAGTTCCTATTCTATCTCTGTTTCTCCTATTCTCTCCCTCCCTCACTCCCTTTCTCTCTCTCTCTCTCTCTCTCTCTCTCTCTCTCTCTCTCTCTCTCTCTCTCTGTCTGCCTCTCTCTCTCTCTCTCTCTCTTTTCTGTTGCTCTCTCGATCCTAGTGAGTCTTTGTATTTTTTACAAATCTTACTCTCCTGCTCTCTCCCTCTCTATCAATCTCTCTCTCTCTCTCACTCTCTCTGGCTCTGCCTCCCTTTATGCCTGTATGTGTGTCTATCTGTCTGTCTCTCTTTTTTCTCTCTTTCTCTATCTCTCTCTGTCTGTCTCTCCCTTTTTCTCTCTCGCTCTCTTGGTTGTTTTTAGCAGCAGGTGAATGACATTTATCCATGGCGCCGATGTTTACTCTTGTTAAGAATGCGCGTGACACCATCTGCAATCCAGCTCACTTTCAGTGATTCACTGCCTTCTTGCTCTGTGAGTGCAGAAGTGTTACAGTTGCAACGTTCCAAGATTCACGAGGTTTTCTTTTCTTTTCTTTTCTATTTTTTTTAGAGTGGGAATGGGCCAGGGAGGAAGAGACAACGTTTTATCTTCAAAATAAATAGGTCGAATAGTCATTGAAGTTTCTGTGGATATGAGATTGATGAAAAATGCAATCAATCCGAATCAGGTTAAATTCAACATTGACCGATCCACAGTTTCCTCTTAATAAGGCAGAACGTTTTCCTGATCAATATATGAAATGAACATTGAAGAGAAACGATATATGTGCGATAGGAAATTACTTTTATATCTGAAGAAAGATTCCCATGTAGGTTCAATGTAATGACTCTGCTTCAGGAACGGTTTGGAATTTTAATTTACGTATGATTTTTCAAACTGGAAAACTGCGAAATGGGGTATGTATGCATGGCATAAATAGTGTTCTTAAACATTCTAAAATCCTTCAAACTCCCGCTGAAACCAACAGGAGAATTCACATTACTTGTGACTGCCGAGCGGATAGCGGATACAATTCTGCTTAATGCTGGCCTCCAAGATGAGAGAGATGGAGTAGTATCAGACAAAAATAAATCGCTGATAGGGAAGAGTTTGTATATAGTCTAAGGTTGGCTTTTACTTCCAGAAAGGAGACTTTGTATGCGATGTAAACGAAGTGGTCTTAACATAGCGTTAGCCAACATAATCTTTATGGATATTGGGATCTTTTTTTTGTTATTATTTTTTTTTCAAATAACTAACGTGTCACATCTGACATGAGCTTTGTATTTTGATTTGAATATTTTTTTTTTTACGCACATTAAAATTATTTTTCTGCAATATATAAAAAAAAGTAAGTGTCGAAGAAAAATTATTTTCGTTATTGGTATTATCATCGCTAGGTCAGCAAATCAACTTGTTATAAACTGTCATTAGTCTTCAGCACAGTTTTAAAATATTGTCATTGTATCACCTTGTACCCTTTTTGGCATTATGCCTTGGTTCTATAACTTTTTCTTATCGATATGGTTCATCTCCCCTCCCCTCTTTTTCCCATACACACACCTTCTTTTTCTTTTTTTTTTTAAGATCATAGCCTCAAGCTTATTTACCTGACCTTTTTTTTTTTACAGTAGAGCACTTTTGTTATTCATCTCGAATAACAAAGTCACTAGCGAGATCTATATTTAATCATCTTTTCTCAGTGACAAATAACAAGCTTGGAAATACGCTACCATCTCATCTATCCAAACAGAGCATCAAGATGGAACGATAGTATGAGACTATTCCTACTAATCTACCAGCAGCAACATTTTTTTAAAGGAATTGGTTTTCTTTTTTATAACGTAGATAGAAGGGGAAAACAGATTTAATTCTCTTTTTGTTGATGAATGGAATAAGATTCAGCGAGCACACGGAGGTTTGTAAGCGGCGAGCTGATTGGTCGAACGAGGCCGCTCTCTATGTCCATCGATTTCCCGGCATCTCTTGGAGCCGGCTGTTCATAGAAAATCCTAGAGTAGCGGCCCCTGCAGCTTCGCCTTATCCGCCTCCGTTTCCTGATATAATTACTTGCCAGTCTAAAAGTGTGACATTCCTAATTGCATTTCGGCAGTTTGGGTTGTATTTTTTTTCCTAGCACATTATCCTACTTTCTCCGAAGGGGTTGAATGGTTTTGTGAACTTCTCAATGTTGGTCAGGAAAATAACTAAACAAATGGAGATGTGGATGGAAAGAAAAAATAGTAAAAAGAAGAATGGAAGAGAAGGTAACCATCACATCCTTTGTACTTTAGTTACTTGAAGGAATTATATATTATGCGCTGTACTGTGCAAATTATCCTTGAATAAATTCTAAAATGATCTAAATAGGTTATGCTGCAGCAATGTGCTACCTAAAACTCAGAGGACGTAAAGTAAATCAAGAATTCGTATTAAGTATTTTTAATGCTTAATTGAGCTAAGTGACCATGTTGTTGTTTTTTTAATTGATCTAGCACATTCGTTTTTCAACTCTTTTGAAGAGATGTATCGAATATTCGTTTTAAATCATTTTTTTTAAAATTGGTTATTGCATAATAGCGAGATTTTTTAGATGTTTATTGAATCCGATTTTGGTCACTCGAAGCAATTAAAAGGCACGCTTGTTTTAAATGAACAAAAACGTTTGTAACATTAAGACAAAAAGAGTATAGGTTGCAAGGCCAGATAAAATAATCTACACATTGTAATGAGAGCATAAGATGCACTGTCCAGTAGATTTAATTTTATATTTTCTGTTGCAAGAACAGATTGGCAAAGCGCCAGGCTGTCAGAATTCATAGGAATCTCGGAAGACTGGGTGAAGTTTGCCTGAAGAACGGTGAATCGAGATAGAAGTATGATAATTCTATTTCCTGGTCTGTACTTTAGAAAGGTACAAAATGTTTTGGGACTTCAAAACTTTCTTCCATTTAACTTGTAAAAAAGCATTTCAATGACATCAATGTATTTTTCTCTATCCTTCAAAATTTCTCTCTCGACCATTACCGTAGCAGTTCCAAATTTGTCTCTGTATTTTCCGAATAATGAACGTGTTGAACTCTGTATATAAAGTGCAAGAGAAGCATTCTGTACAGTGTCAGAAAGTACGAACACATCTCTGATGGGGTCGAATGTGCTCGTGATGTTCGTGAGGGAAAAACAAAGTGCTTAATCTATTGATACTCACGTTCGAGTAGGAGTAATCGGTGGCTATCGGACAGGGGAGTTAGGTGAAAACGGTGGTAAAAATGTAGGGCATGGAGGGACTAACTGGTTCTAAGGAAAGCAAGAAGGGACCATGAGCCAAGGTGACGAAAGCAGAACATATGAGCAAACACGACAGCCCAAAGGCTTTTGGAAGTGGTCTTCCAGGAATATGAAACTTCCTCTTCAAAACTTAAGAGGAGTCTGAATTGGGTGCTGTGATGTCCGCCTCAGGACTTTAGCCTCGATGGTTCCTGTACCCCCAGGCAAATGTCGTAGCGATTCGACTTGACTGGTAATTCTCACGAGAACTTCTGTGACAAGCTGTTTTATTATTTGATACAACTGGAGACGGGCTGGTAGCCGACGGCTATCAAAGATTGTCTATCTCTGTCTCTGGGGAAACGTTCGACATTGAAATCAAAGTCTTTTTTGCTTCGCAGACAATTCTCCGACGCGAATCATTTCGTGTACTTTTTTTTTTGCTTTGTAGTAACGGTTTAGTGGGGTATCGATCCATCCCAAGGTGGCATTTTGAATAACTACCTTTTGTATTCATGCGGAACACTAAGAAAATTAATTTATATTGATTTTATATATCTCAAGAGCCACAATTTTTTGAAAGATAAAAATATTTAAGGTAATTTAATTTTGTATAAAATGTGTCAAGGTTTCAAAGTCATCATTTTCCAGGTCTAACTGTCACAGTAAGCGTTGGTTGTGAAGAAAGCGCGCCCGCCCTGTGGTCTGCAGGGGAGACTTGCTGCTAAGTCGAACACGCTATGTCTGATAGAGGCTTGCTCCATTCACAGAATGCGCCTCTCATCATTTTGATGCTGATATGTTTCAAAGATCATTTTATTCAACCATTTTACAAAGCGAACAGATTAATGCTAAAATTTGTACCAGCTTGAAAGATTTACGATATACATACATACACACACACACATATATAAAAGTTCGAAAAAGCTATCTAAAAAACAAACAAACAACAAAAGCACAATTTGGATAAGAATTTTCATTATATGCAAATTGTGAATCTCACTACTCTCACACTTTAAATTTAGTTTAAATAGCTAATTACAGTGTATCCAATGTATTCACTATTCTGCATCGTGTAGAAAACGTTATACAGACTGTTTCGTTATTCTATCACGAATAATAAATAGCATGAGATATAAACTCCTAATGCAATGAAGATTGCGAACATTCAGAGAATCTACCGTCTTAACTCGAATTTATTTCACGCAGATGAAACTTGTATATCCACTATTTCAAATTTTTTCGCCTCTTAGAGAGTAAAAATAAGGTGTTATATACTATCATGACTGTTGACTGTATGAGTAAAAAACAGCAATCACTCCAAGAAACAAAACAAATAAAAAGAAAAACCCATAAAAATAAAAGTTTCGATAAGTAAAACGATTCTGAAAATAACAAATATACGAGTGTCAAAATGTGTTGTATTGTTTGGAGAGCTATATTAGATTCATTTTTTATCTTTTATTTCCAGAGGTGTTTCGACATCTTGTGTCATTAAATCGCTCCCATGTAATCCTCGTTTTTCCACCTCATTCCGTTGTTCTCTGCCATAAAAACCCGAAATCCTCTCGAGTCTGGAACAGCCTCCCTTTGAGAGCTCATTTTCCCCCCCAGTCCGGGACAACGACGTTTTAACGAGTTATTGATTGGTGGGAGGACAAAGTAATTTACATCCTGGTCACAACTAGGAGGTGAAAGAAACAAGTAGAGGATGAGTTTGGTATTTATGAATTGGAAAATGGGCAGAAAGGATATGAAATAGTTTGTTCGTTTTTTTTTTGGCCTGTAACAGTAATTGCAGCAAGGGTTTCTGCCTAGAAAGAAAATTACTGTGATACCTGTGACACTGTTTACATTGCGCACGGTTGAAGATATTGACTAGTATCGAGGAAAAGGGATGAAAGGCTGCAAAATTAAAAACAGTATGCCTTGGCACTTCGTTTTATGGTAAGCTGGACACATTAAAACTGTAGATAGCCTTATCAGAGGCAACTGGAATTGCTTTATTTTAATTCCCATTTGATTTGAGTTTGTATTAATCCAAAAATAAAAGATCATATTCAAAATACCTGGTCGAGTGCAAAGTTGGATGCGGTAGCGTAAAAAAGTCCATCCTGATAACCTTAAGGCAATTCTTCGCGGGGCAGAAAGACCCTCAGTCGGTGGGTGATTTTAAGGCTCCATCGGCTCAGTCAAGCCCTACCCAACGGAGGCTTGTTCGATGAGCAACAAAGATATGAGACTATTTTGCTGTGGAGGGGCTATATCAATACAAATAACAAACAAACAAGAAAACAAACTTGTTCCATTCGTTATATGATCCCGCTTATATGTAAAATACCGAAAACAAATTTTTTTTTTAATTATATGTGGAGCTCAATATCATAAGCTGAGCTTCAATAAACGAAAGTCAATCTTACGACAGGAAACGACAGCTCGTAAATCATGGATCTTTTATTTATTTATAGAACTTGGGATTTCCAGTTCAATATTACAGAAAGCGAGATTGCGAAAAATTTCTGTCAATCCCTGAGGCTGTGAAAAGAATTAGCGAGCTGTTTTAAAATTCTCAACGGTCTATTTGTTTACTGACACACAGGTAATGTGTATTTAAATTTTCGATTAAAGTTTGGGTAAATGATGAAATATTTTCGGTGAGTTTCGCGCTTAGGAATTTATAAAGATTTCCAACACTATCCAATATCACAGTGCGGCTATGGAAATTAAGGTGGAATAATAGAATGCTCCATTTTAAACGAGTTTCAAAAGACAATTTCACGTTTTGTTTTTAAGACCGACCACACGTTTTGGTGCCATGTCTACCACCCACACACCCTTTAAACACTGCAGGCTAACATCACTCATATGTGCAGATAGTTTATTTTAAGAGGGCCTACTCCTCTCCGTTATATCTTGTTGTTGTTCTATTTTTCCATTATATCACCATGATCATGCTCATTATCATCACCGTTCATATCATCAACACCATCATCATCATCATCATCAGCAGCAGCAGCAGCAGCAGCAGCATCATTATCGTTGTTGTTAATAATTTTAGTTCTATTGTTATTACTTTTATTAGTAATTTCTCTTCGTCTTCTTCTTTATAATATTGTTATTTTTTGTTGTTATTATTATTATTTGTGGTGTTTTCCACGATAATTAATTTTTTCCCATTTTTTTTTGTCCGTCCTGTCTCTAGCCTGGCCGTCAAGAGCAGTAATGGCGGCGGGGACAAGTCTCGAGATAACAAACTGGGGGCTGTTACAGAGAAAGAAGAACCGTGAGTGATAAAGAATATATTTCCTGCCTTCAAAAAGCTATATTTAAAAACTAAGTATCATTTATTTTTGCTTTATCTTTTTCCATATCTTTGATAGGCAGACCTCAACCTTTGCATGTTTTTCAGTTTTCTTGGGTCTATTCATCAGATAGCCTTCAACATGACGTTAGTGGCTATTTTCAATTTCAAATGTCCTCAAATCTGTCTCCAAGACGATAGTTTGCCGCGATCTTATAAAGATGTTGCCTTCACAGCGACCGATTTTTACAAGAGCCACATGGATTATGTCTAACAGCCATAATGCAGAAGCCATCAAATCGCATGCTCACTTAAGAGCTGTACACAACTGTTCACTAATTCTGTTTCTATTTATCAGATCAAGCATGTCTTTTTCATGGGTTGAAGAGCTTTGTATATTCTTCCTTTTGCTTAATTAAGCGTCCTTAGACATTTATGTGAATTATTTTTTCTGCAAAAAGTTTTCCTTGATTTCTTTACTTTTAAAAAGTGCAATAGTTAAATGGAATGGCTATTATACTCCAGAGTGGTAAAGTGCAGTCTGTCAACACAAAGTTAAGGGTTCGCATCGCAAGAGGAGGAGAATTTATGTGACTAATTTCGCTGTAGACCTTTTTCAAACAATTCCTTAGAATTCCTTTTATTTTCGGTTCAACGATGCTTACCCACACGACAAAAATTTATCAGCTATTTTGCGGCTAGAATCATTTCAATATGAACCCCTTGGATACAATACAGTCGAAAGTTATTGCCCGGCCTGCACAACAAATGAAACTAACAAATATCTGGTGAATATTTGATGCGGCTGCTTTGCATTTGCTTTTACTCCTGCAAACATTAATTTCAACAATCTCTTTTTTCCGCTTTATGCATGGTAAAATGTATCTGTATTTCTTATGTACGTAAATAGGTTACATACGAGACACTTTCTACTTTGAAGAAAATTGTGTTTGATTGTAAAGTAGAACAGTTACATTTATTTTTCCTAAACAATGTTTAAAGTATCGGGCTATTATCGGTCTTAGTGTGTCTGCTTATCTCTCTCTCTCTCTCTCTCTCTCTCTCTCTCTCTCTCTCTCTCTCTCTCTCTCTCTCTCTCTCTCTCTCTCTCTCTCTCTCTCTCTCTCTCTCTCTCTCTCTCTCTCTCTCTCTCTCTCTCTCTCTCTCTCTCTCTCGCTCTCGCGCTATCATTCTAGATTTCTTTATCCCTCTGAACTTTCTTTCTTTCCATGATAATTTTTTTAATGTTTTCTTTTTATTCATTGTTTTTCCTTTACATAGTACTTCACATCATATTTTTTTTGTTGCACACCTTTTTAAATAAGATTATTAATTTTGGCATTGTCTCCATCTGCTCTGAAGTCCTATTACCATCTGGGGATGACAAAGATCTAAGCCATTGAGAAAATCGATGGAGTTTCACCGCTTTCCCTCTCAGGCTGCGCTCTGTCCTTCTTTATGTCTTAAATCTCCAGACTCCCAGATGGGTTGTTTCGTTTACCCCATAACTTCAATGCTGTTCATGTTTTGGTCTTTTCTTTTTTTTTTGGTCTCTCGTCCAGGCCAACGTTGGAGGAATTACGAATGTGGGGTGAATCGTTCGACAAGTTGATGAAGTGCGCGGGTAAGACCAGTGTTATGTATGTGATGTCCAACACAAGCTCTTAAAAGCTTTTACCTGTTGTGACTGAAGACCAATATCCCTTTCTTACTCTGGTCTAACGTCAAACCTATGGTACCTCTTGTTCAATTTAAATTTCCGGCAGCAATATGTAAGTGCTTTACCAGACCTGTATTGCCCCCTTCCCACCTTTCCCTGAATTTATGACGTAAGAGCAACAGCAAGAAAGGGCTAACAACAGTCCAAAGTATCTTACCATGAACCCTACATCTAGTAGGCTCTAAGATTTTTTTTAGAGCCTTCTTGTTCATGGCTGCTTTAACCTTACGTTATGTAGGTCTAATGTGGAAGTGTATGAGTCTATTAAAACTACTGTTTGCTATTCCAACAAATTCGTCTAATAGCAAAACCAGTTTAACTCTCTGAAATAATGATAGTTTGTTTTGCGCCGCTCCCCTTTCACTGTAAACCGATCTCTCTACAGTCTGATACCTAATAGTGGGAGGTAGGACACTTCGGTGTGAAGTGCCCTCATTGAGGTTACAGTTATTTACTTTTTGTTCTTGATGCAACCTGTGTGTAAAAATGTACTTTTGATAATATTTGAGGTAATATTTAAAAAAGAAAGCGCTTTCTTGGTTTGAATTAAAAAGGATTGTTTTTTTTTTTTTTTTGATAATCTCAATGGAAGAACTCACTGTTCTACTGTACTCCTCACACAAATTACCTTATACTCTGGATTAAATGTTTCAGTTTCTTTTCTTGTACGATCATGATCTAATAAAAGCTCTTTCTCGACCAAATCTTTTTAACTGCTTGCGACTGATGGTCGAAGTTAAAATTGCTTGCGAGTGATGGTCGAAGTTTCAATTTACCTTAGAGAGAGAATTTTTGGCCTGTGCCTCCATGTTATGTACATAAATTGTTACCATTGTGATCTAAAACAAATCATTAAGTTTAGAACAATCAAAAAAGTATGATTTCGGTATCCTTTTATGTTGTCTTGGTTTCTGTTCCTTCAGGTGGCCGCAAAATTTTTCGTGAGTTCCTAAGGTCGGAGTACAGCGAGGAAAACATGTTGTTTTACCTGGCATGTGAGGACCTAAAGAAAGAAAGAATTCCGGAGCTTATAGAGGAGAAGGCGCGGTTAATATACGAAGACTATATATCTATATTATCTCCAAAAGAAGTAAGTATGATTTGTTCAATTAAGTTTTTGTTTTTGTCTGCAATTCTAGGTTCCAATGAAAAATTCGTGACATCAGAATTTGCTTAACTTTTTTTTTTATCTTTCGACACAATAGTGTTTCAATAAAGGTATTTAAACAAATTCTTAGTATTATTCGAACTGTCTGATTATGTGATATATTTTTCCAGCTATCAGCTAAGATATCTTTTAATGTATATCAATCGTTTCATTTATCTATCCATGTCAACGCCTACGTACTTACCTTGCTATCTTTCGATATATGTCTACATACTTTTATCTATCTATTTATTTTCTTTTATGTCTTTGGATCATTTTTTTCTGTTTTTGTATAATTACTGCTCTGGGATTCCTTTTAGTAATTTTCATAAACTCTGCGAAGTCTTTTTAAGTACTGTTCTCAACCATCACTTCACATTTTCTTAGCCTTAAGTCTGTTTTAGCGTCAGGGCACCAAGACAGAATGGACGACCACTTTTCTTCATATTTTGCCTTTATTTTCAGCCAACAGCAAAGACTTTATCCATTTTTATACACCCCCCGTTTTGCTGTCGTCACATCTCTGTGTATTTGCTAAAGGTCTAAGATTTTCAGGGGTTTTTTTTGTCTGATTCTGCTCTTCTCCTACCCATTTGTAACATGGTCGGAGCAAAAGATACTCAAAAGTGTTTGAAAACAATTTCATTTCTGTACGTTGCATCTAAGTTGCAGTAGGAGTCCATTTTTCATGTGCTTACATGGATATTAAAGATTAATGATCAAGGACCGTATCAATCTGATTTTGAAACTGGGTGCGATAATTGTATCTTTTCATACCATTCTTGAGCGTCGACAATGAACTAATTCTTAAGACAACCCTGGAACGGGTTTTTCGTTTTGATCGCTTAACCGTCTCCGCTGCACCTAAGTTATTTAAAGCTTTGAACCGTCTCTAATATTTGGCCATCACATCTACTAAATGAGTTGATTCCTTCAAATAAATATAAAGAAAGCAGGGCAGGTCCTGGAGAAATGGTATTGTTTTTTGATTGGTACATTTTTATTTCTCTCAAGAGCCGATAAATGTTGTCTTCATCAAATTAGACATCGGAAACTGGGACAAAAGATGTAAAGAAAAGTTATCGAAACTTGATAAGACTGTCGCGACTATAAGACTGGGAACAGAAAAATGTTATGATGACAGGATTATATGAGATAAGAATTTATCCATGGTTTATATGATGTAGTGTTGTATTCGTAATGACGCCGTTATCTGCGTCGAACATGTTGTGTTTACTTGAGAAATTGTAGTTTGAACAATGTGTCTTAGTTTTATAACTAAGGAATCCGCTAAAATGTGCATCATGCGAAATGAAATAAGGCTTATTCGAATTTTTAACTTGCTCGTATAAAATAGTTTCTATATGCCGAACAAGGCACACGCTATTTTCTTGAAAAGAGTTGCCGTCCTATAGTTATCATAATGTAAAAACTGTGCGTGCTTCGCGCGGTTGCAACAATTATCAATGAGGCGTGGGAGATTGTGGCAACATCTGGCTGACTCCAATCTGCATGGAATAGGCTAAAAAGGATCTGTTATCAGCCGACAAATGACGCACAGCATCAATCTATCAGATACATGTCGAAAGATAGACATTTATCCAAGTAATCCAAGGACCATTCGTCATAGCCATAAGGTTGATGAAGATCTTATCTACTTAGTTTTGGAACATCAAAGAGTAATTTTACATGACCGTGAGAAGAAAACGGCGGACGAGTGCATTTACTTAAAAAACCTTTCGAACATCGAGTGCTTATTGTGTCCCAGGCCCAACATGTTTAATCCAGACCGATGCTCAACAAATATACAAAATCCCAAGAGTTTAATATTATTGGTATTTTTCGTTTTTTTTTTTTTATTTTATAAAAATAAGAGAGCAAATATACTTTTGAAAATACTCGTATTGTTTATTTCTTTAGTGAAGCAATATAGAACACGTCAATAATGAAAGAAAATCCTAGTTTCTCTTCTTGAGTACTTTTATTTCCTGTTTTCTCTTCATTTTTTCTTTATCTGGCTTTTAAGATCTCTGCAAGCTTCAACATCGATACAAACCATCTGCTCTTTTGGTGAAATGTTAATATCAGCAGCAAACCTTCTGTTAGTACATTTGCATCGATTATGAAGCATTCTTTTCACAAAGTTTAAAAAAATAGGGAACTCGTATCATTAGTGTAAGGCCATGTGTAGTCTAGTATCTAACGATCGTACTAGTTTGACGTAAAAGTACAAGGAAGATCAACATACGTGAAGGTTTTAATAGTTAAATAACGATAATGAGAAAGGTGGTTGTTTTTTTTATTATTTTTCTTATAACATGCTAAATAGAATTTTAAGATGGATATGAGGGTGTGACTTTCCTCTAATCAATTATCGATATTTCAATGTTGCGTTTATTTTAATCTCAGCTGAAAAGCCAGAAATGGCACGGAGAATCGATTTTTGTGTAGGTCGAGTTATACTTAATGACTTTTATGTGATCGACTCTCTCAAGCACTAAAAGTTCTCTTTGGTACGTTGTCGGTGTTTTGTTCCCAGGATACAAAGATTGCTATTGCTTGGACGTTGTTTGTAATGGACGATTTTCGCAGTCACTTCTTCTTTATTTTTAACATATTAAATGCAGTTCTCCGAACTTCTGATTTCCTTCTATTTTTTTTTTCTTCTCTGAACATTCACCAAGTTATTAAAATGCAAAATTAATTACCTTACATATGTTTCACACTTGAATTTCACCCCGGCAATAAAGTTTATAAACGCCTATCTCTACAAATTATGGGATGTCTAGGAACTGATTTTGATATTTTGTTTTTCCTTTGCTGTTTGTAACGTACACTTAAAAAAAAGCGTGAATTGCAATGCAAGGCGCTTTTCCCACACAGTACAAATGATTTGTTTAAGTGCGCACATCAAAGCGAGCGTATCAAAGCTCATAATTTCCTATTTCAGGCAGCGGGATTATTGACCATCACACCCACAGGTTAATGAGGACACAGATGTCCCGACTGAGCAAATACGTCAACTTTTCTATCCTTTCGTTTCTGCCGTTTTGGTCGCAACAAACTTCCTTTCTATGACAACAAGCTTAATACAACTACCCTACCAGCATTCTTCATGTTTCTTATATAAGGTACAAATGTACAACTTGCCTGGCTAATTTTTTGAGGCTTCATAATACAGTTTTGACAGTTTTACCTAGATTGCGGCCTGAAATCGACACCCTTCCGTTATAGACTCATGCTTTAGGAGATTAGTCAAATTGTCATCTTTCATCGTTATAATTTTATTAAAATCACTTAAATAATATAAAACACCTACGAACTTACTATGTAAATGTATTTGAACACAGTACTCTAAAATGAAAAAAAAATGTACCTGATGTCAATTCTTTCCATATAGATCTAGACCTAGCATCTAAATCCAGCTAGATATCTAGATCTAGTGCGTCTGATTAAAGCGCCCAAAGCAGTGAACATTGATCTATTTACTAGAAACAGCTAGTGCTCTGTCTAGAGATTTACAAAGTATTTTTTTAATACTGTGAAGCAAAAATAATTTGACGAAGCCAGTCGTATTAATGCCTAACTATCCGATGTATGAGTGGCACAACATCGCAGATTTCCATCATCTAGCCTTTGACAGATCAATTACTTACCGTAATTTTGGATATTGATATTTGTTTTGTAGCAGTAGAGTAGAGTTAACTGAAAAAAAGACAAATTATAACGTTTCTTTTAAAGCACAGAAGATTTATATATTGAATTGTGCTTATATAGGTTTTACAGGTCAAATACACTAATAGCGAGTCCAAATACCACATAGAGACTCCTAATGCCACATAGGGAAAAAGGTGACACATAGTTTATCCAAATGTTAAACGGGATTTTACAATGGGTAAAAATAATTCCTAGATCAAATACAAAAATAGGGAATTCAAATGCAACAACATAAGGAAAGCAAATTACACATAAGTAAAGCAAATGCACCATTTCAAGCTGCAAGTGAACCGCGCCGTTACGTCACGAAACTATGAGACGAAGTTTATCAACACGACAGCGGATTTTGTCCAGATCTACGAAATTCCTTAGGATTGTTTTGATCAAGAGTGTCTTTGTTTGTTTGTAAAAATGCCAGTTTATTCTAAAGTTTCTGTTGCGGACAAAGAAAGACTCTATCAAGCTCACGTGCGTGGAGATGACTACGTGCGCTTGGCAGAAATATTAGGAATAAACCGAACGACAGCTTACCACATAATAAGAAGAGGTAATCAACGTGAGGGTGTTGTCGCATTGCCGCGTGGCGGAAAAAGAACGGAAAAGGTAACAGCTGAAACGCAGAGAACAGTTCTTGATATCGTTCATGAGCACCCAGACTTTACTTTAGTCGCAATTAATCGTGAACTGCGTGCCCGCTTACCAGGTGAACTTCATGTATCAACGTCCACTATCAGCAACATCCTTCAAGGCCAACTTATAACAATGAAGAAGTTAGAGGATGCACCTGCAGAAAGAAACTCTGATGCAACGAAAGAGCAACGTTTTGAGTACTGTCAGTGGCTCATGGGGAACATTCAACGCTTCGATTTGATTTTCGTCGATGAAGCTGGTATCAATTTATGGCTGAAACGGACCAGAGGCAGGGCTAGGCGAGGTGAAAGAGCTGTCCGAGTTGTACAGGGTCGTCGTGGTCACAACTTGACCATGACATTCGCCGTGAGTGCCCGAGCAGGTTTAATTCATCACGATCTATTTCAAGGTGGTATGACAGCTGAGCGGTTCAATGGCTTTCTGAACCATGTGTCCGAAATCTATCAACCAGAAATGGAAGTTTGTTTCGTTTTTGACAACGCCCGCGCCCATATGCAGGCTCGAAATTTAGAACTCCCAGAGGGTTTCAACATCAAGTATTTGCCTCCATATTCCCCTTTCCTGAACATTTGTGAGAACGCATTCAGCATCTGGAAACAAGCTTTGAAAACAAGACTAGCAGAGGTGCGAGAACAAACACTTGACCAACCTTTTGACGAACGAATGGCCACTCTAACACAGCTTGCAGTTCAAGAGACTATTGTGGTGACTGAAGGGAAAATGGACGGTGCTTTTCGGCACATGCAGTCTTATATGCCTTTGTGCTTTGGAAGAGAAGATGTGTTGATGTAAATTGATCATTAGATCTTGCAAAAATTAATCACAAATTAAAATAATATTTGAGCTTTTCTCACAATAAACTTTTGCCTATTTGTGATGTCTATGTGGCATTTGAATTCACTACGTTGTGCATTTGAACTTTTAGTTTTTGCATTTGGATTCTTTAAGCTACGAGTTGTATAATTTTGACGTCACGTTTGTATTTGATGTCTCTTTGCGTTATTTGAATTGCCAATGTGGCATTTGGATTCTTTAGCTGTGTATTTGAGCTGCAAAACCTATATAATTTGACTCCAAACCTTTTCTAACTTATAAGGAATTTGTTTTTAAAAAAGCAAATATATTTTCTTGCAAGATATAGGAAATGAAAATCTGTTCAGTACTTCGAAAATTTTTCGAAACACAACAAAAACCAAACAAAATAAAACCAACAAGCACCAACATAGACACACACACACACACACACAAACAATAATCTCATTTTTCATTTATTTTAACCTTCTAGACAACAAGACTTAACATTTTTTTTTAATATTAAAAAATGTGCAACTGTAATGAAAATTATAAAATTATCAAATTTAGGAAATTTTTCTACACCATATCCCAATAGAAGACTTGTTCACAAGATGGGTGAAATAAAGTTCCTACTTCTTTAAAACGAAAAAGGTTACTGGAAAATTACGAAATACCCGGGACATGCCGAAGTGCTTGAGAGTGTTTCTATTCCCTATTCTGTGATCGCACCTGTTTTCTGTTTCATGCTGAGTATATTTGTGCAGGGTCAGACGGTCATTGAGCAGTTTCTCGAAACATCTGGTGTTATTTATCGCTTTTTAGTGTTTAAGGCTGTTATATACTTAAGAACGACCACGATCGATTCGATAATTCTGTTCGTAAGATTGTTACGAAAGCAATAAAAAAAGGATAAACCTATATCATAAATTGCAATGATTGGTTTTCAACCAGCTCTGGAACAAGCGTTCCCAATGATAGATATAAACAAAGGTCATTGGATAGCTTCCGCGAGGAGGTACATTTTCATACAAGCATCAGACGGTTGAACTAAGCCCACTTAAGTGTGGGGCTGTGCGGGCCAACTCGTAAGTTTAAGTGTTGAGTATGATAGATGCTGCGACATACACTCAATCTCCTATGGACACGATCTATTATTTTTTTTTCCAATATCAGAAGTCCAACTAGAAAGCTTAGGTTTTCGCACTGAGGGTTCAGCCAGCCAATAGTTGTAGTCTGGAACTTTTCCTCCGGGGTGCAAATAAAAACCTAATCAAGACCTCGGTATGGTTTGGTGGTGGTTTCCTTCAGGGAGAACAAAATCGTTATTGACGTGATGTAGCTCCCTTTTTGCCGCAGGACATTCAGTACAGAGATGAAATAACCGCTGATAAAACTGATTGCCAATTTCTAGCATAAGTCTTCAAGCAAACAACTGCTTATGTTGGAAAAGGTTTATTAGGACAGAGTTCAGCGACGAAAATGTGACGAAATAACAATAATAAGCTAATTTTGTTTTTAAAAAAATTAAAGAAAAGAAATCTATTTATAGATTCTTTTAACCAGTCACCATGATTTAGGTTAAAATAAATAGGCAACTATATATTCCAGCAAGGCAGTTCTCGTAGGCAATTTGGCGAAAATCCAAAACGTTCTAAAAAGCTTTTGAGAAAAATATTATTATTATTATTATTATTATTATTATTATTATTATTATTATTATTATTATTATTATTATTATTATTATTATTATCATCATCATCATCATCATCATCATTATTATTATTATTATTATTATTATTATTATTATTATTATTATTATTATTATTATTATTATTATTATTATTATTATAATTATTGTTATTATTATTATTATTATTATTATTATTATTATTATTATTATTATTATTATTATTATTATTATCATCATCATCATCATTATTATTATTATTATTATTATTATTATTATTATTATTATTATTATTATTATTATTATTATTATTATTATCATCATCATCATCATCATCATCATTATTATTATTATTATTATTATTATCATCATCATTATTATTATTATTATTATTATTATTATTATAATTATTATTAATATTATTGAAAGAGGCAGCATGTGGAATGGTTAACGGTCATCGTTAACTCCAACTTAGTTTTATAAAAACCTGCCATCACCTTAACCCCTGTGATTCAACGTGAAACGTAGTTCAGTGCCTTTTACTTTTAAAAACAAGCTAGGACTTTAGCTGTGTTGGCAAACAAAATATTGAATTTAGATTATGATCTAAGTCTACATAGGGGATAACCATGAGCAAACACATATATGAATCTATTCCACCTGGTAGAAAAACATAGGAAATACTCATTTTTTTTTTACAGCTCTATCCATCTTTCATTTAGCTAAAAATTAATGTTTTAAGTTTATCAGATTTTTTCTCAATGCATTGGAGATATCAATAGCAGGATCATGCTCTATTTGTTTTTCAAGATACATATTTATTTCCCGAGGATGATTACTAGGATAAAAAGTTATTTATCTTCAAATGCAACTTGCGGTGAATCTACGTGATGAGCCAAAAATGTTCATTTTTTAATGCGGGTCAATACGTTGAGGATTTCACGAGGTCTTATCTTGCTTAATGCGTATATAATATGTGATATTTTTGCAAAGTTTTAAACCACACTGGTCTTCTAATTTCCTTGAGGATTTTGTAATTGAAAGGTTCAGTCTCGTCAGCCTTGAAAGATGTACGTGAAGATCAATTTGAGCTCATCAAAAGTGGAGCAGCGTATCTCTATTCAATGTTAAAATATTGGACACGGTCAATTTTTAAACCATCTCCTCGAATGTTCTCTTATTAATTAGATAATAATATTAGTTTCATCAGCTGTGCGAGTCCACAGATCCAGACCAGTAATTGACTGTGCTTACCCATACAACTGTCCACAGGCGGTCAGAGCTTTTAATTAAGGGACTCAAGCAACGTATTAATTAGTCTACCTCTGTCCTCTTTGCCCTAGTTTGGTCTCTTATATTGTAGGCTCGGTAATAAACCGTGGGTCTTTCAAGAGGTGGTTAGAATCAAGATGCGGATCTCAACAAGTCGCGTTAATGTCGCATGTGGAGGAAGGAAAGGTGCAAAGAGGAAAAGACACAGAGAGAGAGAGAGAGAGAGAGAGAGAGAGAGAGAGAGAGAGAGAGAGACAGAGAGAGAGAGAGACGCAGAGATATATAGATAGTTAAAAAGGGAGAGAGAGAGAGAGTGAGAGAGAGATCAATAGAGAGAGAGAGAGAGAGAGAGAGAGAGGGGGGGGGAGGGGATATGATATCGCACCCACATTGAATGGTAAGAGATGTAGGGGGAAAGAAGCAAGTATGGAATGGTGCAAAACTAATACACCTTCAAGAGAGGAAAATAGAAAATAGAGTGCAGAAGGATCATAGATCCGCCCAACTAGCCATTCAACAATATTGTGTGAAATTTTATCTCTCCTTTGTGTTTTATTTTGGTTTGGTTTGCTTCTTTGTTAATTCTTTTCCTATTGTAAACGGAAAGTTGACTTATACTTTTTTGTTTCTAATATCTATTGTTTAAGTCTTTTTTTTTGTTCATTGTGTTGATGAATATGCCATTTCTCCTGTCTCACGTGTTTGGTCGATTATATTCATGTTAGTTTTATCCTCGTAATTGTCAACAAAAATGTTCTGCCGTATAACGTGTGAGTTTCGTGCATCTAGACTTAAGTCAAAGCTAGTTAAGATAGATGTAGCATATCGTCGTGAGACGGTTAATCTGAGCCAGCTTCAGTTGTAATAGACGTATTGCGTGAGTTGTTTCATGTGCTTTACAGTCGTTAATAGCGATCAGGCTATAACTGCGTGATCTTAAGTTCGAGACATATATTTACACCGTCCATTCTGAAAGCTACAGTTTTTTTTACCCATTGCTTGTCTGTAAACGAGGAAATTATGAGTTGTCTGGATCAAAACATGATGTGATGGCATTAAATTGTAAAAAATTTACAATTATCAACAAGATGAATAACTGCCCGAGAGAAGTAATTTGCGACATAAAAAAAAGCCTAGAAAGGCATGTTCAGTCCATATTCTATTTAGATAGATCGACTGTTCTCATGTTGCATACCAATGTTAAAGAAAAATGTGATAAAGGCAGAAGAAAGAAGCAAAGAGAGTGAAAGAGAGAGAGAGAGAGAGAGAGAGAGAGAGAGAGAGAAAGAGAGAGAGAGAGAGAGAGAGAGGGGGGGGGGGGAGGGGAAAGGGAAGATGGATAAATACAGAACAAACAAAAAATAGATAATACAAGAGAGACAGTGGAGGAGAAGAGAGAAAACAGACTGAAGAGAACGAGAGCGAAGCATAAAAATAAAACAAATACGGAGACAAAGCTAGAATTACGCAATGCCATCACTGTTCTAGATCTCGCAACAATTTCAGTCTTCTTACGTGGCTGCCTCTTTTAGACTTTTTCTGATACTTTTGTTAAAAGATCCTTTAACACACACCCATTCCTTTTTTTCCTCTTTCGGGTTACTTGCTTTTTAATCTTGATTGTTTAGTTCTTAGTTTAATCCATGTTTCTCTTTTCCTTCATTTAGTCAGTTATGAACCATGAATATCTCTCAAATCCGGACATTTTTTTGGTTGCACTTTAACTTGGTTTGGTTTAAGTTTTGATTTCGGTTTATTGAAACTGATCTCTGTCGCACTTATCGAGCTCCACTGCTACTCTGTATGTCCTAACGCATCTTCGATGATCAGGCTGAAAGTTCATGCTGGAAGCTTAGTTCTATACCATGTTGTGGCGTTTCTGAAATAATTTGCCATGATGGCTGCCTGTATGAGGGAGATAGACAGACAGACAGACAGATATTCGACTGAATATATGCTTGAAGATGATATTAACGTGCGCTTGTGACGGGTATTTCCTTCGAAAATCGACAAAACAACAAGCATTTAAAGTGATTAACGGGAGAGTATAATTTTTTTTTATAAAAAGGTTTGGCAGTGTAGCAAAAGGAAAGAACAAATATTGAGGTGATTATCTTTGGTTTTTACATACTACAATTATGTGTGTCAGTGATTCAATATGAATGGTCACAATGCATTTCATCTATTTCAATCTTACAAGTCTTCTTCATGCCAACTTGAGCATAATAACACACAAACTATTGTTTATGAGATCAGTTCTGGTGGTGTAGTGCATTGATTTTCACTACAGCAGCACACTTATCTGGTTAAATCACTTGTGAAGATTTCTCTCTCTCTCTCTCTCTCTCTCTCTCTCTCTCTCTCTCTCTCTCTCTCTCTCTCTCTCTCTCTCTCTCTCTCTCTTTCTCTCTCTCTCACACACACACGCCCTCCCTCTGTCTCTGTCTGTCTGTCTGTCTGTCTGTCTCTGTCTCTCTCCGTCTCTCTCTCTTCTTCCCTGATTTACCCTTTCTCTTTCCATCTGTCTCTTCTATAAACACATGTATATTTTTATATCTGTCTGTCTTTAGCCCTCCCACATCTATTTCTCTCCTCCAATATTTGGGCCGATCGAAATACGTGCTCAGTCTCAGTGTCAGTCTTCCACATGAACTGCTTTTCCCCTTCCCTACTTCCCATTCCTGCTTTTGCTGAACTATCGATCGCCATTAGCTACCTCGCCTGTCCGGGAATGCCGTATCCCGGCTAAAACTGTGACGTCAAGACGAAATAAAAAAAAAAAAATCTTTAAATCATTACTTTCCTCTCAGCAGCAGGAGAAAATCTAGAAATTCTCTGGAGGCTAAGCTCCCTGAAAGAAAATAAAAAGGGAAAAAGGTATTTTTCTTGGATTAATCTGAAAATATTTACATTCTTGTCTAGAAACGCTGTTTCAAACAAACAAGAGGTATTAATAGTTTATGAGCATCTAACAAATCAGAGAAACCGTTTTTCTTATAATCTTATCGTGCAATACGGTGTAATATTTGTATCATTTATCTATTTCACTTTATTTTCAAAGTGAAATATAAAATTATTGACAATAGGAAAAAAATAAACACAAAACCAGTATGAATTTTTGCTTTGTCGTTTTTTCTTACATACCTTATGTCGCTTTTTTTTTTCATAGGTATGATTCATGACTACCACATGGTTATATACGATGATGCATTCCTTTTAATGAAAAATAATGCAGTTTTGAATTAAACAGAATATTATTATATGATAAAGCATCGGCTTTTTCATATGTATAATTTTATTCTAAGGCGAAAGATCACCAGTTAAAATGCCAGCTAAGTAACTATGCATAGTTCAGATTTCTTATCTCTTTCTGCCACTTATAGTTTTCAGATGTTGTGTTTGTTACGTCTTTTTTTTTTCTTTTGCCCGCATCTCATGATTCCATTTTTATCAATTTCCATTTTGTAAACACTTTCAATTTTTTAGCTTTATGACTTTAAAACAAAAACGATATAATTTATAGTGAAGTACCAAGGAGATATTTTCTTTATGTCCATGACAATGATGTGTTAAATTCAGGAAGCCGTAGGAATAAAAAAAACGACGTTTTTGACGGATCTTTCTCCGCAAGTCTCACTTTATTGTTCATAATTTTGCTCACCTTTTTTCTTTTTTTAGTAGTTTAAGAGCGCTTCAATATGTTATTAGAGTTAAATTTTTTTAATGCAATCGGCAGGTAGCATGAGTATGATTCCTCTATTTCGTTGAATCAAATATTGCACTTAGCTAGTAAATTTTACTTCCGACTTGCTCTTATTTAGCTTAGAATTCTCCTCAGTGAAAATAATATGATATCTAGTTTTGAAAATTACATATATGCATGAAATGTGTTCACGTATCGTCCCAATACTAAACAACAACAACAAAAAAAATAAGCGTTTATCTGAAAAGCGGTCAAAGTAGACAGAAGATATAATTGCCATATATACAAGTATGTTGTGACTATGTTTTCTATATCAGCCTTAGGTCCAGGACACCATAAAGCTTCGATCCTTTCTCTTGTTGTTAAAGTCTATAATCAGATTTAGTAGTAGGCCTAAGCTATAGGTTTGTGTGACGTAAAAATAGTATAGGGACTAACGAAATTAACTCGGCAGTTCAAATGTGAATACAGTTGTAGATTTTGCAAAGAATGCTCTGCTCAGTGTAACAAATTGCACCAACCTTTAAAGCCTTCAATTATTTTTTTTTAGATTTTAGATTGCAAATGGCACAAGAAACTTTCCCAAAATGTTATGTTTTTGTTTAAACTATTTTCAGCAGAAAAATACGTTGAGTCCGTAATTATTTATGTCACGAACAAAGATTTGTCAAGCAGTATCATTAATTTTCTTCAAAACTCAACCCATAGTTTAAATTTGACATACCCATGAAAAACATGGCTTATCAAAGCTCAGCTCTGTATCTGTCAGCTTAACTTGTCCCCGTCTGAGAAGCTATGGAGAGGTTACCAGCCAAGGCATCCTTGATGTGCCACTCACACGCCGTGCAGTTAGCATCGCGTTCTTGTGCGTCATCTTTATTTTGTTTGTGCATGCATTGTTTTTTACATTCTGATTTCATTAATTTAGCTGACAATCTTCTCAGTTCGTTCGAATAAATATTTGCGGCATATTTGTTCGGTCACTGCCCTTTTCCATGCAAGGCATTTTTGCAACTCAATTTTTTTAATAAAGTGATTAAAGAGATTGTTAAAAAAAAGTAGTAGTGTTAGCCCTACTATGATGACAGACACCTTTACCATAACTATCTACTACTACTACTACTACTACTACTACTACTACTACTACTACTACTACTACTACTACTACTACTACTACTACTACTACTACTACTACTACTACTACTACAACTACTACTACTACTACTACTACTACTACTACTACTACTACTACTACTACTACTACTACTACTACTACTACTACTACTACTACTACTACTACTACTACTACTACTACTACTACTACTACTACTACTACTACTACTACTACTACTACTACTACTACTACTCCTTATGTTCTAGCATTACTACTGCTTTGCGATAACTAAATTCTTTATTTATTCTTTTACACCGTGTGCAATTAAACTTTATGCCTTTTATTTCCTTCTATTGTGAATTTTAAAATAAGATTTAAAAAGATGGTTTATGATTACGGCCGTTTATTTTTTTCCCCTTATTTTTGAATGAACAGTTTTATGAATAATCAATTGCGTCTAAAAAAAATGGGATTCAAATAAGATGTTTTAAAAACAGAACATATTACACCAGGCTAATACTGCATTGGTTCAGAGAGCTACGCATTGAATTTCAGTTTTCAGCACCGATTAAAGACCACGCTGGAGCATGCTCTAGTTCCATGTGAGCCCAACCCGTACCTCTCTAGCCTCTCCACCCTCCTGGGCTCATTGCCCGCTATCCACGGGCATCGATCTCTTGAGAAAGTAGACTGTGATTAGTGTGATTAGGGCATTACTGCTGGCTGTATGCGCCACTCTCCCCCACGCACCCACCCCCTGCAGGGAAGATTTCTAGCATCTCTAATCACTCTCGTACACAAGCTTCATTTTGCGGGCCAGTTCACTGACCTGTTTGTACATCTGTTTGTGCGACATAGAGTCCGGCTGTCACTATGACTTTAACACTCGGCTATTTCTTCCAGACAAATTAGGTACAGCATTAATTTCTGCATCTTTTTTTTTTTTGCTTTTTTCTCGCTTTCTCTCTCTCTGTCTCTTCATCTTTATTTCTCTTCCTCCGTATCTTTCTCTCACTCATTCTCTCACCCACTCTATTTAGTGCGCAATGGATCTGATATCCTTCATCGTTTTCATGTCTCATCTATTTTGCTCTTGATTTATCAGCTTTTTTTTTGTTTTTTTTCTGAATGTTACTACCACGTGGATTTTCGTCTTCTGTTTGAAAAAATAGTAGCAATAATACGTTAGTTTACGGCGACCTCGTTATGTTGTTCTTAATTTTGTTATTGTTGCTGTTGCTATCTTCAATGTTTTTTGCTTTATTATTCTTTTTCTTTTTCTTTTCAATCAATCTATATCTTATCATCTCAATGCAAAAACATTTTCAGTATGATTTTTCCTATCGCACACCGTAATATTGCATTTAATTACAGTGGAATCATGTATTTTTTTTTTAATTTAATTAGCTATAGTTTGCTATAGCATTTGTTCCTCCTTAATGTCCTGCATATTTATTATGTATCGATGGACATTGTGTTACAACTTCTCCTTTTTCCTGACATCGAATTCACGAAATCGAAAAAGTAATTAGGCTTCGTTTTTACGATGTAAAAATCTAATTAGAGATATATTGGTAACTCTGATGTCATAATGCTTCTATTATTTTAGTGAGATAGGAAATGAACCGCTAAATTTAAAAAGAGATGGAACAGATACTCGTTGAGCTCGATTACATAAAGCGTCATGAGCTTTACATTGAAGCTTTTTCACATTTAACCGTTAAATTAACACTCATCTAAAAAATATCGCACTTGGAAGCTAATTGAGTTTTGTAGATGCAATACTTAATGCCTGAACTGTTGATTAAGATGGATTTCATTTTAACCACGTTTATTTTTTTTTCTTAACATAGTTTCAACTATGAAGCGAGACGTTGAAAGTCTGAAAACTAATTTGCCTATTAGTTTTAGAAGTCTCAAGTTAACCTTTGCCAGTCAATATAAAGCCAATAGTATTATTACTCAAATAGCAGATCAGCTCTGAGTTTAAATACAACCAAAACTCGATAGTTTTAATTAATGCTCCAAACTATGCCATCGTATTCATGTCCTTGACCATTACCAAACATTTAAAACGCTTTCTGAATCTCATAAAATTGAGTCAATTTATTCCCTAATATAATAAAAAAAATCAATGTAATTTTTATATTCGGTGTTTTAAATGCGTTCCACTAACCTTGGAGATCGACAGAAGGTTATGTCCCTTTCCCCGTGAAGTACTAAAGAACTTAGTTACTTCTATGCAATTACCCAGGAGAAAGTGCTCTTGGCATTAGCCAAGCTGGCACCATTGCCAAAGGCTTATTGGAAGAATTTCTAAATGCTGAACCTTGTAGTCACTCTTCATAAATGAAAATCACCATAAAAAAGTCGGGGTTTTTTGACGCTTTAAGAATTTTAAATATTTTAAAACGTTCGGTTTTATAAAGCAGGAACTCAATGGATTAGAGGCTAGATCTAGATGGATCAACGTCAATCCAAAACTCCTGTTGTTGTTGTTGTTGTTGTTGTTGTTGTTGTTGTCGTTGTTGTTGTTGTTGTTGTTGTTGTTGTTGTTGTTGTTGTTGTAGTTGTTATTATTGATAATGTTTTTTCCTTTGTGTGTAATTATTCAAAAGCAGTCTTGCTATGTCCTATTGTTACTTTCTTTGTTATTTTTTGTTGCTGTTGCAATAGTAATGCTAGTAGTAGTAGTAGTAGTAGTAGTAGTAGTAGTAGTAGTAGTAGTAGTAGTAGTAGTAGTAGTAGTAGTAGTAGCAGCAGCAGCAGCAGCAGCATTAGTGAAGTAGTACTAGTAGTAGTAGTAGTAGTAGTAGTAGTAGTAGTAGTAGTAGTAGTAGTAGTAATAATAGAAGTAGTAGTAGTAGCAGCAGGAGCAGCAGCAGCAGCAGCAGCAGTAGTAGTAGTAGTAGTAGTAGTAGTAGTAGTAGTAGTAGTAGTAGTAGTAGTAGTAGTAGTAGTAGTAGTAGTAGTAGTAGTAGTAGTAGTATTTGTTGTTGTTGTTGTTGTATTGGTTAAATTAGCTAGAGTAGTAATAAAAGGGCAGAAACAGCAACAGAAAGTAAGCCTACAGCGATGGCAAGTGTTAGAGTAATATTATCATTAAATTATTTTAATTAGTGTTACATGCAAATGAAAACTTGAACATCTTCCCAAGAAATGAAACAGAGATCAATGAATAGAAGGAGGAATGAATAAGGCCGAGAGAGAGACAGAGACAGAGACAGACAGACGACAGACAGAAGACAGAAAGAAAGGCAGTCAAAGTCAAGAAGACAGAGGAAGAGAGTCACGGAGAAAATGTGAGAGAGACCGATAGTAAAATCAAGTATTGTCAATCCCGATCTTTGGATAAACAGTGGAAAGGAGCTGACACAGGTAAACAGGAAAAAAATATGACGCTAACCGGAACGGAAGAGATTGAGATAGTGGGACTCCAGGGAATGCCATGTGTTTGTCAAGTATAAGGACAGACAGAGAAGAGGAGGAAAGAATCGTGGGTATGAATATGATAATACTATTTAGTAGTAAAGCATATATCAGTAAGAAGGTAAATTTTCCCTGTGGCGAAGATAATAAAACCAAATACTCTATTTTTTTTACTATGAGTAGGCAGAACATGTAGAGAAGAGATAAATAAATAGATAGATAGATAGAATTGATAGAGACAGACAGAGAGAGAGAGAGAGAGAGAGAGAGAGAGAGAGAGAGAGAGAGAGAGAGAGATAGAGATCTACCGACAGTGGGAAAAATAGGATTGAAATAGTTAGATAGATCTACATTGGAAGAAATAGAGTGAGAGTGAGCTAATGATGCACAGTACCTTGATACAAATGGAGGAAATGAATCAGGGAAGATGTAAAAACTATAACACAGGTATTTAAAAAAAAAAAAAAAGCAACGATAGCCTATACTACAAACATATTAGAATATAGTTTAAGGGAATAGTAATTGAAAATTAAGTTTGAAAAAATGAAATTCTGAATCTACACATAAGGAGCTTTGGATTAGAAATTATTCTGATTTTGAGACAGTCACAAAAATTTTAGTAACCTTTGAAACAGGATATTTTTTGTCCTAGAAGCTCTCTCTCTCGCGCGTTGTTGAAAAAAAAAATAAAAATATAAATATATATATATATATATATATATATATATATATATATATATATATATATATATATATATATTAGATACTCATGCTACTTTAATAGGCATATAAATTTCTTCTTTTTCTTCTTCTTCTTCTTCTTCTTCTTCTTCTTCTTCTTCTTCTTCTTCTTCTGCTTCTAATTATTATTATTATTATTATTATTATTATTATTATTATTATTATTATTATTATTATTATTATTATTATTATTATTATTATTATTATTATTATTATTATTATTATTATTACTGTTGTTGTTGTTGTTGTTGTTGTTGTTGATGATGAGGATGATGATGTTGATGATGATGATGATGATGATGATGATGATGATGATGATAATTAAATTTTTAATGTTATTTCTTTATTCCTAGTTTAATCTTACTATGCACTCTGAGCATATTTGCACGGGTGATAATTAAATTCCTCACAATACATTATCGGGGGTTAATAATTGAAACAAATTTCAACCCATTCATTTTCACGCTGACTCCTAGCCTAGTTTTTACCATTGCCTTCGTCGTATTAAAAGTAATTAGATCTATTGATAACTTATGTGGACGCTGTGCGGGCAATTTGCTCAACGTTTGACAGGTTACCAACGCGCTGAGAGCGAAAAGTAGCATGTCTGTTAACAGCCGCTTAATTGCAACAAATAAATGCTGCGGGATATAAATCAGTTTCTTTTCTGGAAATAATTAGTTTTACTCAAGACAGTAAAATTCGTTTCATTTGTCTAGAATTTTTTAATCGGTTTTAAATGAGTTAGTAAATGAAACCAAAAAAAACCAGTCTTGGTTAAAATGCTGCATTAATAACGGAATATTGCCTCCTTGAAATATCTTTATGCTACAATATGAGCACAATACTCTTATGAAAATGTTTGAAAACTCTTTTTTTTACCGGTAGCAGTCGTCCAGACTTCTGTATATTTCCTAATCTTAATGCTATGAAACCGTGACTTGCATGATATCTTTGTTACATCTTATAACTTTTTTTTCCTTAGTCGACATTATTTACATTTAATAAACCAATTTGGAAAGTGCCTTCAACTAAAGAAAGCGAACGAATTTGAAAGTCGAGCAAATGAGAGAGATAACAAATAAAGTTTTAAAAATGCGAACTTCTTTTTTGTTTGTTTTGATAAATATTGTTACATCATAACAACTTCATGTGCCTCACCAACATTTAAGATCCCTAAAATTTTTCTTGACGAAAAAATCAGCAAAATTTTTAGGGATCAGATCATCACAATCGCACATCGCTAAGGATCATGTTCAGTCGTTTTATTTTTTTTTTACAACCTAAACGATATAGCATTCTACGTATGATAACAGTTGGTTTGAAAAAGTCATTTGTCTCTCATTAGATCGTAGAAATTATTATTTTTAACATGCCATGAGTCAGGAAGACAAAAAAGCGAATAAAAATTCTTCAATGAATTAAAGGAAATGCTCTTACTTTATTAAGCCGCCAATGTGTCAAAAGGAGCCACGGAAAAATCTACTCGACGTGGGTCTATTTCAAGCAGGCCAATCTGTGATCAATAGAATGAAACTTTCAACTCTTAACATAAAATATGAAAGATGATTATTTAGAAATCCTGTTTATCGGCCTTTGCTGAGCCCGTCTCTCTGGAAATTCTGCTTAATTTGTTCTGAACTATCACCACGGAATTGCTCTCCTCTAGCCTACTTAAGGTTGAAAAGATTGTCTGAGCGACCCTTTGTCATGTCCTGACCGATAAAGGCTTGGTAGGCAAATATCTTATGATATAGCCAAATTAGAACGGAAAGATTGTCTTAGCGATTCTTTGTCATGTCCTGACCGATAAGGACTTGGTAGGCAAATATCTTATGATATAGCCTACTTAGATTGAACAGATTGTCTTAGCAACCCTTTGTCATGCCCTGACCGATAAAGACTTGGTAGGCAAATATCTTATGATATAGCCAAATTAGAACGGAAAGATTGTCTTAGCGATTCTTTGTCATGCCCTGACCGATAAAGACTTGGTAGGCAAATATCTTATGATATGGCCTACTAAGATTGAACAGATTGTCTTAGCAACCCTTTGTCATGCCCTGACCGATAAAGACTTGGTAGGCAAATATCTTATGATACAATAAATCTATGGATGTCTTTTGAAAGTATGAAGGCATCTTATTGTTGTTCAAAAACCTTATTTACACTCAGGGAATATAAGATGCTCCAGATTGTTTAATGAGTAACAGGTATCAAAAATTAAAGGCGACTAACCTATCACTGCAAACCTGATTCTTCAAACTTAATTAATGCGTTTGGTATTCTTCCGTGTATAAAAAAATTAGATAATATAACGGTTGATATGAATATACAATCATGAATCCATGTTATGTGCTGTAAAATATATTTAAAAGCGTCGAAGCTTTCTGTTTTAATTCTTTGTTGCTTTTATGTGGATTGTGAAAGGAATGTTTTTAATTTCATCATGAAATAATCCTTACAAAACCCTGCGCATATGAATTAATGTGGGGATCTGATTAAGTGTATAAAATATTATACAGTATGTAATTATCCTAAGTCAACAGAGTGCGCTGGAACTCTATACTTTTTTTTTAGATCCGTTGTTTTTAAGCAACAATGAGCATCCAGGTTCAGTATGGAAATGCTCTATGAGCCGATTTCGATTTCCCAAGGTGCGTAACAACTGGACCCGAGTTTAATCAGTCAGAATGTGAGAGACAAAGCCAGCACAAGGGTAATGGCCTCAATTCCCTGTATTGAGTGAATATGATGATGGAAAAAAATAGTAATTGCATGAAAAATTTAAAGAAAAGAGTGAAACAATCACTTCCTTGTGTCATCAAGTTTGTTTTGACTTTGCTTAGAAATATATTTTTTTTTCTTTTTGCACACCAATGATTTTTTTTTTCAAAAAAATAAAAAAGAAAATGTTATTAGAGCAAGTGTTTCGAACTTTGAACTTGTGTGTGTGAAAAGATTATGGTTGCTTTCATATACCCTTTTCTTGTAAGACTAAAAGACTAAAGAAGCAATTTGTTGTTTTTTTTTCTCCTTTTTTATAATTTTTATTATTATTATTATTATTATTATTATTATTATTATTATTATTATTATTATTATTATTATTATTATTATTATTATTATTATACAAAATAGTATGAAAATTTTATATTTCGCAAAATTTGCTACTAATTCTGGAGATTAGTCTCTCAGTTATGTTTACCAAAAGCTGGGAAGCGGGTATAGAACTGCTACTTTACCGATACTTCCATTATAGTTTTACATTTTTATTCACTACTCCTGCCTGTAAGACTAAGAAGCTCCAGTGTGAAATTCTAAGAGGTAGAAGTCTAAATATTTTATCTTATCCCAAAAATGTGTTAACCCGACCGAAAGGCAAGCCTCCAAGATGGGGATGCCGAGAGGGAATTACCTTATTATTTTTATGGTGCCTAGCAAGAGGCAAGATGCATGAGATTTGACATTCACAAATTGTTTGCACCGTACGTCTTGCATCTGGCAGAAATCTTGAAGGAAGCGCTTGATCATTTGCCTGACTGAACTGTTAGAGCCTCAATGGAAGAAGAAATACAAGACTTTACTAAAGGACAGTTGAGCTGTTCTTCTGTGATGGGTGGACGAATATATAATTATGTTCTTCACGTTCTGTAAAAATCGAATTTTGGTGTAGAATTACAAAATGTAGAATCAACCTTGATTATGTAAAGACTGTCACTTCTTCCACTCTAAAGAGGCTTATCGTTTATACCATAAATATGAAGTAGAGTCACCAAGTAAGAGATTTTTTTTTACAGTTAGAGGGTGCAAGACATAGAGGGCAGAAAGGCAGAGACACACAGACATAAGAAAAACATTGAGAAAAAGAGAGACGGATTGGCCATGAGTATAGACAGTGAGAGGGTCACAGTTTTAGGAGAGAAAGAGAGACATAAAAAGAAGATTAGAGAAGGTGAGAAAGAGGCGAAGGGAGAGAAAGAAAGAAGAA
>JAWDGP010007897.1:272500-282500 GCA_033675545.1 Elysia crispata
ATATATATATACATTACTTGGTCGAAATATGAACTGATTTTCCTGTTTATTAAACCGTTACAGTTTCCTTTGGACAATTAGTACAAACACCAGTATAATTGAATTTTAGTTCAACGAAAATTTTCCGTTTAAACAAATTTCAAGAGTACAAAGCCAGAGGGTATTTTGTAACGGTATTTCTGAAACATCACACCAATATCTGATGTAGAACAATAAATTTTGTATGTGGAGGTGTAAAACTAATTTTAAGTATTTTCTTGTTTCGCTGAGTTGATACCACATGTGTTGAGAGAGAGAGAGAGAGAGAGAGAGAGAGAGAGAGAGAGAGAGAGACAGAAAAAGGGGGGGGGGGGAGGGGGGGAGGGAAATGGCGTAGATCAAGTCTGAAATTTAATATTTTCAAGATATTGATGTAGGCTTTTGTCAACACACAAGAGTCCGTGTAGTTTTGTTTGAGTGGTATTGAAAGTTTCTGTGACGTGTCGATAGCGACTCTGCTGCCTTGGCCAGCGCGTTGTATTTTTGGGAAGGAGTTGTGAGTGTGTGTTTATCTTTTGTTCATCCTTATTCCCCCATATCGCTTATGGACGCTTTTTATCTCACTGCGCTGTACTGCTCACGCTGCACGCCTGACTCACCTAAAACCAAATACATGCCTATTTTACTCGCCGATGGCATTTGAATGGGGCGCTGGGATGTTGCTTACTTGAAAAAAAAATCTATGTCGGTTTATACCTCTTACTGTCCCGTTTCGGAATAATAGGGAAATATTAAAATTGAAACCTGGTTTGCAAGTATTTTACATGCTTTTGAAATGTGACAGTATTTACCCAGTATAATGATACTGCAATATAAATATTTATAATACCGCCCCAGTGGCAATTTTGACATGCTTTCTTTTCATTACTTATTACGAATTGTTTCTGATGGCTGGTTTTTTTGTGTTGTTTTTTTTATGAACTCACCTACGTTTTTGTTAGTGTATATTTTAGTTTCTGTTTGAGTGTTGTTTGTATTCTTTAAAATATTTTATCAGTATAAACATCTTTGGTGTGATATCTATGTGACATGTCGTATTTTTTATTGATTAGTAAAGCTGGCATAAAGAGAAGGTGGAGATTGTGAATGAAGAATATACTGATAAGAATAATACCGAGGATTATGATGATGATAAGGAGGAGGAGGAGGGGAAGAAGTTGTAGTAGGAGGAAGATAGCAGTGTTAGAACTAATGAGGGAAATGATGAAGATCATATTAAGAATATTAATGACGATGATGATGAAGATGATGATGATGATGATGATGATGATGATGATGAGCGAGCGGGATTAGACAAGTAAGACGGATTTATCAAACCTATCAAGCCATTGAATATGTCATGTTCAGCAAGGCAAATTGCAATTTTCTGATAATGCTATGTTTTGAAATAGACTCTTCTCAGTCTCAAAATCTTAAAATGATATTTTTTTGGTCGGTTATTGGTGTTGTAAGCATCGTTTGGTTGACAATTTTTTGTCTTTATAACACAATGATCGGTCAAAAAAAAAAAACATTATAATTATGTTTAGTCTACCCGAATTAATCTTCTCTATCTCCTTCGACTATCTTTCTCCTCTCTCTCTCTCTCTCTCTCTCTCTCTCTCTCTCTCTCTCTCTCTCTCTCTCTCTCTCTCTCTCTCTCTCTCTCTCTCTCTCTCTCTCTCTCTCTCTCCCTCTCTCTCTCTCTCTCCCTCTCTCTCTCTCCCTCTCTTACTCTCTCTCTCTCTCTTTAACTCTCTGGATAAATGTTGATGATGAGCTTTTCCTTACGACATGTAATATCATTAATTAGAAAATATTAAGAATAGTATCAAATGTCATATTAAATTAATTCAGTGGAGCTGCTGAGCCTCCCAGGCTTAATGCTGATGAAACAGCAATCCTCTTATGCCTGAGACGATTCTCAGTCTCGATCTATTATATTCAGGCCAATTTCAGTTTTCAAAATGCATAGTCCACTCTTTTATGAATATTTTTAGTTGGAAATGCCAGTTAATTGAAGTTGGTTAATAGCCTACGAACTCCTTTGTGTAATTTTAATTCTTATTGCGTTTTTAAAAATGTTGTTAAAATATTAATATAAAGGCATTGCGTTATAAAATTGCAGTTTTAACACCTCTCTATGTAAATTTGTTTTGATATTTTGTTTTATAACGATACTTTATTTTGTATCGTTACCCGTGGTTTTTTTCATATCTCTTTTGGGCTTCAAGTTGATATTTGCGCGCTATTGCTAGAGCCATTTCGTGAGAGAACGCACATAATAACTATCAGAGCACATATACTCGTATTTACTTTTTTTTTAAATAAAGATTATTTATTGATTTTAATACTGACATTTTACAATCTCAACTCCTATTTCTTATATCAGCCGTACTAATATCTCAGAATGAACATTCTCTCGAGAAAAATCATTGTCAGCCAGCTTTGCTCTCAACTTGCACCGAAAATTTTATTTGAAGATTCTAGAAATGAGAAAGACATGGAATCACTTGCCTCTCTTAAAAGAGATATAACTTGCCGTTTAAATAGATCGTTTTGTATCGTTGTTTAAAGTGTATGAAGATGCTATTACGTCCATGTTGATCCTTTTCTCAATAAGCGGTAAAGGACTGGGAATATGCAACTGTTGCGGCCCTTGCTTTCTCCAAGTTGTTTGTGAAGCCTCAATGGCATCACTTTGTATTGATATTTGTATGCTCCATCCAGATAAAAATATGCATATAGAGTATGCTCTGCTTAATTCTGCATGCCATTTTCCGTGACCACGACAATATACATGTAAATAACGTCGTTTGCTTCTGCAGATTCATTTTTCGATGTCATCAATTCATTTTTCATCTATCTCCCTCATTTCGTTTTCTGTTTGTCTCTCTGTCTGTCTCTCTGCCTGTCTCTGTCTCCCGCCTTTCCTTCTGCATTTCAAACTATCTGTATGTCTATCCATTACACCTTCTCTCTCAACCTCAAACCCCACCCTCCTCTTATCATTGTCGTGCCTTTGAATCTGTACAAGCACATATGATTCCGCTATTCCAATATTGCTATTGGAAATAACTAACACATAAGTTCTTTAATTTGTGTTTCTCTGCAACGTTCGAGAGTCACATATTTGTGACTGTGTACGTTTACACTTTTATAAATGTAAAAGAGGCTAACGCGCACCATTTCATTGCGCACTGTCAAAGTGATGAGCCTTAAACTCTTAGATTATATCGCCAATGAAAAACCATTCGTCTCAAAGCAAAAAAATATACATCGGCTAGATTCGAAGATTATTAGTTTTAAAGACTATAATCTTAGTTAAAAATGTGGATAATGATACCAATAGATAATGAACAACGATTTTGTTCTCCTCCTCCTCCTCCTCCTCCTCCTCCTCCTCCTCCTCCTATTACTACTACTACTACTACTACTACTACTACTACTACTACTACTACTACTACTACTACTACTACTACTACTACTACTACTACTACTACTACTACTACTACTACGACTGCTGCTGCTGCTGCTACTACTACTACTACAACAACTACTACTACTACTACTACTACTACTACTACTACTACTACTACTACTACTACTACTACTACTACTACTTCTGCTGCTGCTGCTGCTGCTGCTACTACTACTACTACTACTACTACTACTACTACTACTACTACTATTACCACAGCATCTAGTCTGCTGCTGCAGGTTGTGATGCTTCTCCACTCACTGGTTCTTCAAGTTTTCTACATTCGTTCGACAAACACTTGATTTTAACTATTGTTGTTCATTTTTCTACTACGCTCATTAGCTATACTATTTGATTATCTGTAATATATTCTACAGAACTATAGACTATCATGAGAAAGGCTGCCACGGTGCCTATCTGCTTAGAACTATTCAAACAAAGCTATGGGCTTGCCAAATTGCCTCATCAGGAATCTTTAATCAAGACAGTTCTCAACAGTCTCGTGATTAGCCATCAGGTCAATCTCTCTCTCTCTCTCTCTCTCTCTCTCTCTCTCTCTCTCTCTCTCTCTCTCTCTCTCTCTCTCTCCCTCTCTCTCTCTTTCTGTCTCTCTCTGTCTCTCTCTCGCTCTCTCTTTCTGTCTCTGTCTCTCTGTCTCTCTAGCTACCTCTCTCTCCCTCTCTCTCTCTTTCTCTCTCACTCTGTCTCTCTCGCTCTCTCTTTCTGTCTCTGTCTCTCTCTCTCTCTCTCTCTCTCTCTCTCTCTCTCCCTGCTTCCCTCTCAATCGCTCTCTTAGAGCAAGGGAGCGTGAGAGCTGGTCGTGTCAGTCCATTTACCGTGGCCCTCGCCCGCACGTTCCAATCGATATTCCGAGCGAACGGGATTGCAGGCTTAGTCCAATCCACGAGAATGATGGCCTAATCGAGGTGATGGGGGTACTGCTGGATAACTTCCTCTTCTTTTTTGTTTTTATTATTATCTTTCTCTTTTTTCTCTTTGTCTATCTATCTGTCTGTCTGTCTCTGTCTGTCTCTCTGTCTGTCTCTCTGTCTGTCTGTCTGTCTGTCTCTCTGTCTGTCTGTCTCTCTCTCTGTCTGTCTGTCTGTCTGTCTCTCTCTCTCTCTCTCTCTCTCTCTCTCTCTCTCTCTCTTTCTCTCTCTCTCTCTCTCTTTGTCTTTTGCCCATTGGCTTTCGGAACTCAATATAACTAACGATGTATATCCTTTCGCCTCTCTCTTTGCATCTTTCTGTCTGCCTATCTCATTCAAAATATAGATCTGGATTGATCTGCGGTGAGTTCTGTATTAAGTAAACCGTTGGAGAGAAAACATAGATCGGCTTAAAGAGCATTCAATTGCAAACTGACGAAAAAAGGAATGATGGTATAGATTTTCAGAAACGCCCAGAGTTGGATTTAGTATGGCAGGAAACTAATTCCATTAAAGTGAATTTGAAGTGCAATGAATAGATACAATTAAATTGGGCAGATACGTTTTCGAGGTTTTTATTCTTATCACTCCACTCTTATTATTAGAGTCTATTTAAGGATCGTTTGTTTTGAATATTTAGATATTCAATTCCTGTGTAAAGTCATAATTTGTCTTAATCTATATCTCCCTTACCGCCCCCACCCCTCTCCCCCTCCCTCTCTCTCTCTCTCTCTCTCTCTCTCTCTCTCTCTCTCTCTCTCTCTCTCTCTCTCTCTCTCTCTCTCCCTCTCTCTCTCTCTCTCTCTCTCTCTCTCTCTCTCTCATTATATCTTCGCTTCTTTTTTACCTTGTTGGAAATTTCTTATTGAAATGAATATATTCAAAGCAAAATAATTCTAGACACTATAAAGATTCTCTTTGTTACTTAGAGTTTTAGCCACGAGTACAATTCCTAGAGAAACGTCTCTTTACCGATTTTTACTCTATTTAGACTTCCTTTGATAAGTTTATTTATGATGTTTTAAAGTATCTTTCTTGTTATTGAAAATATGAAATCCATAGTTCTTGACACATTTATTCTATTCACAGCAAGCTTGAACAAGTTTCATCATCATTGATATATTCTTGCAATGATTTTGATTTATAAAGCCCTGGCGTTCTGAATCTGTTTATAACCTATAGGTTCTCTAAGATCAAAATTGGTGGACAAAATTGCTAACCATATTTCTTTTCTTTTTCTTCCCCATCCCTTTTCGCTTCTGTCATTTTCAGGTTAGCTTAGATTCTAGGGTTCGAGAAGTGATAAATCGGAACATGGTTGAACCCACCCCGCACACATTTGACGAAGCGCAACTGCAAATATGGACATTAATGCATCGAGACTCGTACCCACGTTTCCTCAACTCCCAAGTTTATAAAAGACTTTTGCAGCAATTATCGTGAACGTTTTGTGATCAATGGGCTGATCATTTCACACACTGATGGACTTGTAAACCTTTTGCATCAAACTGGACCTTCAAAAACTGTTATTCAGACACAAAGAGTCACAAAGTGGAGGATTGCGTTACCTGATGGATGGTGGGTCTGAATTGATCAGCTTGTCGTCTCCTGATGCTGTTACTAGCTTGCTGGATACTTGCAATCTTTGCATTGGGTCTGTGTTTGTGGTTTCTATATCTGTGTCTATTTTCTGTAATTTAGGATGTTGGTTCTTTGCATCGATAAAACAATATTGTTTTGGCTGTGGAATTACAAGCACACCCTAAGTGAGTCGGATGTTCCGCGTGGCAATCCTATAAAAATGTGTTTTGTTTTGTTTTTTCAGATTGACAGAGTTTAACTCCTTAAGTAACAGAGGACCAAAAACAAAAAAGGCACACATAATAGTCAGTGCTTTATAGAAAACTACACCTTTCATTTCATTGGAAGAAAAATGATTAGGTGAAACGTTTCCAAAACTCCCACGGGTGGTAAAATAATGTGTGACGTGGATTTGCTAAGCGCTGGTCGCTTCAATAGATCGCTCACACAAGGGAGCTTAATTTGTTTCAAGTTCAATGGGATTTGAAAAAAAAGTAATAATTGTCAGGAATTTTAAACTTGCCAGCGCATGTTTAGGCTTTAAGAATGCCCTTTCGCACTTAATACTTGGCAACGTCTTTAACTTCCGTAAGAAAATTAGTAAGTGGCCTCTATTGCCATTAGCCAACTGTGCGTTTGAGCTGGACCAGTGAGAATTAGGAGCGGACTGTGTTTGAAACTTCCAATAATGCATTGCAATCCTGCAGCCTTAAACTAGTAAAGAGTTGCTCGTGAATTTTGGTGGGGCGGGCAACTGCGGAAACTAGAAAGTGTTGAAGCATGTCTCTAGACAGTCGCCCTTTGGGAAACAAGCAAAGTTTCTAAGAACACCCGTCAGTTTCTCGATTCCAAGCGCACAAGAGTATCACAAGTTGTTTTCGTTTTAGGAGGATCCACATTTAATGTACTCGTGGGCGTAGTTACCCAAAAATGTGTAATCGTCCTTTGTAATTTTTTCGTTTTAGACCTCTCCATGTTTGTAACTATTTGTCCAGCGTTCCTTTCTTTCCACATGGTTAGAAGATTTATTGACTCTAGAGGATATATTTGTTGTTATAAGCATGGTGATTCCCGAGAGAACGTATTCTTATTCACCTGTGATTATAAACATTTTTACACGATAATTCAACAATGATTGTTTACTTTATATGTTAAATGAAACGTGGTTTCCTCACCCTGTGATCGTATTGATTTATAAACAAGAGAGTGTGAAAGAGAATGATTTCCGTAGTGTGGCGATTGTCTGCTTGCAATAGTGATAGTGAATTCAGTGTGATACCGTAACACTGACTCGACCAAGCAAGTCGAACAGTTTAATAACAGTCGTTGGTAATGCAAAGCTCTGAGTAAATGTTTGTTTTTATGGGTATGTGACATTCCTCAGACTCCTATAGAGAATATTTTTACAACCACGTAAATATCTGTCATTGCATCACTTTAAGTCTCACTTGATTTTCATGCCTATTGTTTTTTAATGATATGATAGATTTCACTTTACCACTGTTTGTCTTGGTATACACTGGTGAAGTAAGTGTGATAGATCCAATTGAATCATTGACGTTAAAAAAATAAATGATTATATACTATTAAAGATTTGATATGTTTCTCATTTTTCTGGTCATAAATGAACTGTTTAAAATTGTATATTGATAAACGCATTGCTAAACCGAAGTTTTGGGTAAAAATAATAAGTATGGTTTTGATAATTACTTTATTGCAACGTTGATAATTTTTTCGTTCGTGTCATAACATTTTGAATATTTGTACTATTTGTATGAACTATGAATGTTTTACCTAGAAGGTAGTACAGCAGAGGAAGAGTGTGTATGTGTAATATATTGCCAAATGTTACAATGGAAAAATCCGATGGTTTTCTAGTTGCTGTTCTTTTTTTTCCATTGTTTTCTATGAACTTTAGGTGGCCACGAAGCCAAACGTTCACTGATCTCATACTTCTTGTGTCCACCTAGTTTTCATTATGTCAATCACATGACCAATGCCTAGTTTGTTTGTTTTTTATTTTGTTCCCTTTACATACAAAGTTTTAGTAACACGTTTTTATTTGACTTTCTAACTGTGAATTAGTCATGTTATTGTAATCTCATCTAAAAGCAAGGGTCCATTACTTAGATAGTTTAACTAGAAATGAGAAATTTGGTCTCATTTGAGTTTTTCATGCCTTTCAACTCTCTCTCTCTCTGCCCTCCCCCCCCACACACACACACACCCATATCCTTAATACACATAGCTTTTTAAGTTTAACTCGTTCAGATGTTGCTCATCTTTCACGAATGCATAGAGGAAATCTCCGCCCCCACATATTTACACACATACATACAGACATACATACAACATCTCATGAAGTGACATCCATCCTTTTTTTAATTATTTTTTTTACTGCAGGCCTTTAAATGGACTCAGCTCTCCTCTTGAACTCTCCAATCCCAGGAGTTAACCACAGGCAATCAATATCATAACACTGCAAGCTCGTGCTCTCGCTTTCTTCTCCTTTCAGACCCAGTGTCTCTGCACTCAGGAATCATCGACCTCCACATACACTCTAGCAGAAAGCTTAATATAGATTTTTTTTTTAAATATTATTATTGGGCACAACACTTCTTTGCTTTCATCCTTTTTATCTTTAATTCCCTTTTTTCCCCTCGATCGTTAAACGTTTTAGCATAGCGTATTCAGAAACAATACAACACGCTCTTTGCTTTCTCCTCGAAATCTTGTCTTCTGCCCATTCCTCGCTGAGAGATTCTTTTTTTTTTTTTTTTTTTTGAGCACTGCATTTTTTTGTCTCTTCTATTTTGTATTTATTTTTTAAAATTATTTTAATGTTTTGAAGAAAGGACAGCACAAACATTAAATGCCAGGAAGATGGCGTGGAAGAGGCGAAAAGAATCGAAAGATATGTGTGTGTGTGTGATGAAGTCATCAAGGAGGGATACGGAAAAACGAGGGGAGAAAGATATTCTCTTATTTCTGAGAGAAAGAGAAAGGAATAGAGGAAAGCAGACACAGGCACACACACACGCATAGACAGTCAAACAGATTCAAGAGTTGTCAAGTCTTTTTTGTTTATGTTTTTATTTTGTTCAAAGCCCATTGCTTTATTTGCATAATTAAGAGCCCTTCACAACATAAATTTTACTTTTAATTGTTTGCTGTATGCTATAGACAAAAATCAATCTAATCAGTAGGTCGTTGTGACACTATGTTAATTCTTATTATAGAATCAATAAAATCACTATTCGACATTTTGAGTATCCATTAAATCTACATTGAATTTTTAGTCTTGAAACAAATCCTCTTTAAAATGAACTTGAAGTATTTTTTTTAATTTTGTCATGTATTTTGGCAACCATTTTCTGTTAGCATTTGATGGTCAAATTTTAACAATCCATTTTTGGTTTTTTTTTTATCTTTTTCAATTATATTTCATGGATTGATTTATTTTATTATTGTTGTTGTCGATACATTAAAGGAAACATCTTTGCCTCTTAAAACGTGAGGTAAAATGAAGACCACAATGCTTGTTATCCAAGGGAAACAACTACAATAAAATAGCATAGAAGGTTTTTTATTACTCCTTCCATATTACTACATTTAAAAAAAAATTCAATTTCACAGAATAATATAATTTGCTACGGGATATTTTCAAATTAAAAACAAACAAAAAATTAATAAAACTGGTATGGTTGAAATGGAATAGCGAAAAACATTGTACGTCAGCCACCTTGACATTCGATTCATTATCAAATCATTAAATAGAAATGCTTTTCATGCCTCAGATACGAAACTATTGCAAAGCTTGTAGTTCTGGGGTTTTACAGACCACTTTGACTGTTTCTAGCATTACTCTAATAATGTCTTTGCTAAAATTAACACTTTGTCGACGCTCCGTATTTTTCCATGGAATTTACAGAATGAACAAAAATAAAGGCAAATTATGCATAAAACCAAAAACATTTATAAAACAATCTTC
>JAWDGP010007897.1:285000-325000 GCA_033675545.1 Elysia crispata
TTATTATTATTATTATTATTATTATTATTATTATTATTATTATTATTATTATTATTATTATTATTATTATTATTATTATTATTATTATTATTATTATTATTATTATTATTATTGTTATTTTATAATTGGAACATTACAATTATTGTTATTACTTTTACATAAACTTCTTCACTTTATTAGACTGTTAAAATATTCCTTTCATTCATTTTCTAAAATATTTACCATTTTCCAAAATATTGTTACAGCTTTTACTCCATTGTTACAAAGAAAAAACGTGTTTGAAGAGACTAAAAGAAACATTTTTCGTTACCTATAACCTTTGTATTGTACTTTTGACTGGTACGGAAAGCAAAACTATATCAGTTTTTTTGTGTCACAAGATTTTTGGCTTCTTTGTATCAAAGAACGCATTTGTATAGTACAATACTGATCTACTCTCCTTCAGTCAATTTATAAAATTAAGCCTTTTTTTTTACACACTTTTGTTTTACTCTTCTTTTTTTTTTTACTGCTTATGGCTTTTATGTTCAATCTGTGGATGATAAATTATGACTCTTTACGTTACAATTTTAATTATTTTTTAGACTTTTAATATATAGCCTAATATATGATGTTGGCAAAGTTGCAGGTTTGCACCTTCTTTTTATGATTTCCTCATTTGAAAGGGTGGACACAGAAAGCCTGATGCCATTGCTTTTAAAGATCTCGTTGAGAAATAATTTTGTTTGGCTTTAGTCAGCAGATTCTTTTGGGTCTTTCCATGAAAATATGTGGCTAAAAACCATTTTGTCCAAAGAGATGTGCTAGAAAAAGCGTGTGTCGATAATTGGACCCCATCAAACAAGAATATTGTCTCAATACAAAATTGCGCTCATATTTCTAGTTGTATTAGAAAGAAAGTGTGGTTGTGTGTGTGCTTGTGCATTTGTGTTTTACCTTGAAAATGCCCCTTTTTTAACCAGGCTTTTTTATGTTTACATTCTAGATTGTATGCCTGGCTTAAGTATACTTCACGTTATTTTTAACTTTTGCTATTTATTTGGACTGAATTTAAAAATATTGGTTTCGTTTGAACACTGTGTATAGAAATCTAGCATGGGGCCAAAATGATTAAAAAAAGACTTGCTTGAAAAATTTTGATCACAAATCATGATCTAAAGTGTGGGGCTGCTTGCTAAACTTTCATAGTAGTTTTTATGATATCAAACATTGACTCAACAGCACATTCATCTTTTTAAATTTTTATTGTTTTTATTCCATTTTTACAGTTTTTTGATGAAATATTCCTCTAAAATTATTGTTATACAATGATAGCTTTTGACATAGTCATGGCTGTAATTTTTTGCATAAATCTTTAAACACTACATGATTCTAGAATTATTTGTGTTAAACTGTGATTGAATAAACACTTTTTATTATATGTTTGTTTTTTTTCAATTAGAACTGCAGTATGTGATAAGAATATATGAGTTGGTGTATTTCTACGACTGTTATATTTAAAAGCTTACATGCGTTTATTTTCGTCCATTTTGACGGGTGTAAGATTTTTTTTCCCATTATTTAGAGATTGATAGATAATTGTTTTACTGAGATGCTATACGAGATTGAATAGAAGCTTAAGCACTACTAAAGAGATGCCCTATACGTATATACCATGATAGTTCTTTTATTAGAGACATAGTGATGGGAATGTATGGTATGGCTTGTTCTTTACACAGTTACTATAATTTCTTATGCCTCCACAGGTTGTGCTGTATGGCCTTTGGTCAGAATTGAATGCTTAGGAATAATTTCAAAAGTTTAACGAAATTGTAAATGAAAAGTTCTTTTGCAGATTTGCGAATTGAAAGACGACATGGCTGTGTGTACATATGACTAATGTTCAATTTCAAAATGATTGTATCTATTGATCAAATTAAGCTTTTTTTTTTCTTTTTGAATTTCAACATCTGGCCAATGTGTGAAAGTAAGCTATTGTTACTTTTTCTGGATGTCTTACATTTGAATATCTGAATTTTATAATATTCTGATTTTCAACGGGTAGGAATTTCTTTCAGCCCATAAGAAGGTATCTGCCTTTTGTCATGTTTCTCGTGCGTTTTAGTCTATGGAATTTACAAACGTGTTATATGAACATGTAAAACATTGAATCACTGTACTTAGATTTGCTTTGCAAAGAGGATTACCTTGTGTTCATGGCGACATTTCTATCCTCATCTGCTATATTTTAAGATTTTAAGAATGTTGAACTCAATGCTAATCTATCTGGGAATTTGTCATTGTCTCATATTCCAATTATCGGCGCCACGATAGGTTAATCATTTGGAATAAATACCCTTAATTGAGTTTGGAAAGACAGTTCAGTTTTATTATGAAGAAATGAGTGACGAGTATAGGTCACCAAGAAATAGTGATACAAAGTGTCACCTTCACGATCTTCAAAGTGTTTCGCATAATGACACAACAGTAACAATAATTTATATGCATTAGACATATCGAATTCAATTCTACACAGGACCTCTTCAGTGAAAAAGATTCTGTTTGGGTTAGTCTGGCTTGCTAGTTTTAATAAGGAATGTAGATTTGTTTTTCTCTAAGCTAGGACAGAGCTTTTTCTTTTGTTTTTAGAATTAAATTTTCGGCGACTGTGTATTTGTGCAATATCGTGACCGCTTTTTTGTCTTAAGGTTTAACTGGGACATCTGTTCACTTCCTCTATCAACGATCTAGTCACTTTGGAAAATGAAACGAAACGATCATTTTGCTCTGTAAATAATCTAGAAGGTGAGGTCAGATCGTCATTGTTACTTTCCATATGTCTGTGTTGTGTATGATATTCACAAGTATACACATAGTCACACTCCTCAGTTTCTAATGACTAAGGGTCCTTGATCTTTTTCCTCATGTAAGGACAAGTACCCAATGCTTTGCTGTTGAGAAAGGATGTTCACCCATTTTGAGAAAGAAGTATGCGGGGGTCAGTGCATGCAATTTTTGATAAATTGTTCTTATAATTGAATACGTTTGTCTGTTTTATTGTATCTTAAATATAGTTAACTGAGCAAAAGCGCTCATGATAGTCTGGAAGGTGTCAATGATTATGCCCTTTCTCGTAATGTAAAAATGTTGCATCGCGATGTCACAACTATACCCTGAGAGCAACACAGAGCGTTTGTGATACTTAGTAGTGCATAATTATCAAATGGATGTATGTTTCAGACAACAATATAATTTTTTAAGGGAAGCAAGATTATACGATGAGTCGAAATATTTAATTATTGTATTTTGCACATCGACTTTAGGCTACAAATGTGTTTTGTTTCATAGAACAACTACCACAAGACAAGCCGTGATCTCTTTTTTTTTCTTGTTATTTTTTTTTTGTTTTCTTCACTAATATATGACTGGTTTTCTTTCTGTGTATTTTCGACCTGTCTGGCTCGTGTGTGTTTGTGGTGAAACTTCTTTAAAAATCACTGACTATGTTAGTAATATCTACTCTGTATACAGAATGAGAGGCCCTTTATCATGAACAATAGAAACAGCTTTGTCCATCTCGATTATTTATCTTTACAGATCTTTCTCTCTATCTCTTTCACGTGCTCTATCAGCCACCCTCAGTTTTTTTTAACATGTCTCCATCGTTGATTAAACGTCTTTAATTATGCCCAACAAGACTTCTAGAAACTATATATTTTCTTTATGATACACGACTGTTAATGTTGTTGTTATTGTTGTTGTCGTTATTGTTGTAATTGTTTTTCTCGTTTCAGTTGGTGTTATTGTTATCGTTATTGTTTTTTCCCTTGTTTTTTATTTGCTTATATTATTTTGTAAAGAAATTCTATTTGAGAATACTGTCCACTCCGGTTTATATCCTAACATCATCTGTTAATATCATAGTTCTTGTGTCTTCTCGTTCACTCTGAAGCTGAACAGAAAAAATTTCTAAAGACAGGGATAAAAAGGAAAGAAAATGGACTTGGGTCGCCATTAGACCTTTGGGTAGTAAAGTCTTGTAAAAATTTGCTTTGAAAATGTCGATGGAAATTTTTAAAGATATAAAAGAAAGAAGCCCCTCACTATCTTGAAGGGAAATATTATGTGTATGCGATAACGTAGTATCAAAAGTATTTGGTAAATGCCCTGAACTGCCTGATATACTAAAGCTGCTGCTTGTGTAGGTTCTGTTTTCATTTAAATTAAAGAGACAAAAATATGGTCAGGTTAAACAACATGAAACGCTGTCAATGTAAGTAAACATGCGAGATGGCGAACAACCATACTGAAGGGCGTATTATTTAGTGTAAATAGTGTCAAGGCGGTTCTGTATTTTGCTCTACATCATTACAATTGCGCTGGCATTTTTAAACAAGAGATTTCAGCAGTAAAGATGACTTTTTACATGAACTTCTTTGGCACACGATACAGGTTTGTTTGTTTTTTTTAAATTATGATCGTGTAAAATAATTTTTTTTTTCTTTTTTTTTTTCTAAAGAGTGTCATATCGGTGCAGATAAAAAATTGAATAATTTTTTTTTAAAGATTGCAATGCAAACACAGAAAATAAAATTATTTTGCGCAGGGATTGCTTAGATAAATTTAAGGTAAGGAAGAATTATTCTCGCTAAGAAAATAAATTTCAGGAAAATTTGCTGCGCATGAGTAATGGGGTATACGGAAAACAGACCCGTTTAGTTTTGCATGAATAGATCTTCGGGAAAAATATATATATGTATAAATCCAGTACACTTTACGTTTTGCCAAATCAAAACAAAAAGATATTTCTAAAGAATAACTTATTAGTAATGAATACACTGCATCAGTCAAAATTGTAAAGGCCATGTGTATATCCAGATATTCAGTCATTAATTTGTAAGATTTAATGAAAATTACAAACAAGTTCAACATAAAGCTCCACTTTGCATTTACAAAAAGTATTGTACGTTCTCAAAAGAAACAAGTTTTCATATACTGCAAACTGAATAAAGCCTCAAGAAAATTCCAGTCCCGCTGACAAGTACTCTTCAATGAGACTGATTTCGGACGTGAACATGAACTGGGGCAATATTTATAAATAAATTAAGAGGTAAAAATTTATCGTCTTCCTTGTTTTTATTTTAGATTTTTTTGGTGTTAATTATTTTTTTAACTCAATATTTAAAAAAGGTAACGGGAAACAAATACCACTAATCAAACAAAGGCCTGAAGAAAAAAAAATTACGCCTGAAAAGAACAGTTACTATGATATAAAAAATGTTATTTAAGGTTCATAAGTTACCGCCCCTGATAAGGCCATAGCGTTTATAAATTATTTTTTACTTTTTTGTATTGTGATTTTTTTCGTTTTGTTTTCTATTTGTATTTAGTTGTTTTCTTCTCAACTAAACCAAGAAGTACCAATTACCAGAAAATAGTCATGTGAAAGAAATGAATAATCTTCAGGCTATTGGTTTAACATCGTAATTAAAAATGTTTTGAAAAGATTGCTAATAAGTTTTTCCTGCGCACATTTATCACAAGCAAAGATCTCTTTCAGTTTGGCTATGTGCACCGTATAGAGAAAAGAATGCGATTTTGTTACATCTTTTAAAAAAACTGATGATTTAACTTAACACTCTCAATATGACATCCGAAATAATAATAATAATAATAATAATAACAACAACAACAACAACAACAACAACAACAACAACAACAACAACAACAACAACATCAACAAGAGAAGAAAAAGAATAATAAGAAGAAGAATGATGATGATGATGATGATGATGATGATGATGATGATGATGATGATGATGATGATGATGATAATGATGATATTAATAATAATAATAATAATAATAATAATAATAACAACAACAACAACAACAACAACAACAACAACAACACACGGCAACAACAACAACATTCGCAAATCTTGTATCATCAATAGAAACACTGTTTACCAATGACTGTAGTGTAACGATAACAATCCAATAATCGACTTGCTGACTAGAAAACAAAAACAGTTTTCATTAAACATGAAAATAACCTGAAAAGATTACTTTGAAGTCATCAAGGCCTTCGAAGACTGCTGTGACAGTCACCTTTTTAATCTCAATGTGACCAGACTAGATTTCAGAGGGTAAAAAACACACAGGCAGCTAGTTTAAACATAGTTGTGTCGTAAATTATTCTACTTTAAGAGCAAAAAAATTATAATCTATATATTACAATTCAAACTGTAATATAATTTTACAAGCAAGTATAAAATATTTAACATACAATTAAATTAGTTTAATTGAAGTCATGATGAAGAGACCCATATATCACAACCACCATCTCTAACCAGACAAATAATCTAGTGGAAAAAAACGTTTTCTTTTTATTGCCGAGTATAAAATACCCTACATCATCTTTTTATAACATTGACTGAGAAAATTGAATCAAAGAATAGGTTTCACAAGTAGCCACGCTTAACTTATGAAAAACCCAAGGTGTGTGTGGTTTTCTTTTAACTCAGGTAAATAAAATAAAACACACTGTAAACTGTACAAATTTCAAAAATGTTACAAAGGCTGGCTATTGCAACTACTAAGTAGTTCATAATAGAAACTGTTTTAATAATAAGTGCTAGTGTATTGCACCATGAGTGCCAACGTTTCTAATACTATATTGCAAGCATAAGACACAAGTATCCTAAATAAGTTAGCAAACGTAAAGCAAAGGTGAGAAAAAAGAGAGAAAGAGCTTTGCAAAAAAGGGAAACTATTGGGGGAGGAAAAAAGGGAGTGGGGGACGGGGGGATTTCAAGGAAGTACAAACCAAATAGTGAGATCCGGTAGAAATACTTGTTTTCAAATGACTTTTATGAACAGGATAAACTTGGAATTTACTCTGTAGTCGTTTCTATCGAGATAAATTTACAACTTCACCAGCGCTCGCGGAGAACCTTCCAACGTAGAACAACAGGGAAGGTTGGTTGGTGTTAATAATTATTTTGGTCAAGGTTGTGGTAGTAAACTGAATATCATGATCACACTTTGGTTTGCAAACTGGCAAGAATTATTTTTACAAGTCTTTGAAGGATATTTATATATACACATATATATATATGTGTGTGTGTGTATATATATATATATATATATATATATATCTGCACATACATGTATTCAAATCTTTTTAAACAATAGTTAAGATATCTACTGCAGTATTTGGTCTTTTAATATCAATATATCAATAAGTTTTAAAACATGGTGTCATTATTCATTACTCCTTCATCATTTATTTTAAACCTGTAGAAGATAGATACATTTATATTTATATCATCATTATTGTTTTTATTAGTAGTAGTAGTAGTAGTAGTAGTAGTAGTAGTAGTAGTAGTAGTAGTAGTAGTAGTAGTAGTAGTAGTAGTAGTAGTAGTAGTAGTAGTAGTAGTAGTAGTAGTAGTAGTAGTAGTAGTAGTAGTAGTAGTATAATGATGATGATGATGATGATGATGTTGAATTTAGATGGGACAGCATCGTACTTTCCAAACATAAATCGCGCTCTGACTAGGATGAAATTGCAAAAAAAAAAAAAAAATAATTACGAAAATAACTTTAATGTTACTTTGAAATCCTTGAAGCGGATGTGTTCGACGCCCTGTTTTGACTTTATAAAAGTAAGCCATTGATTTCACTGGCGACATAAGAATTCATCATGTACGAAAGAAGCACCACCTTCAGGCTGTTAGTGGATAACACAATCCCTAGCCCGTAGCCCCATCCTGTTTCAACGTTAAAGATAACTGGACGTCAACAGAGGTGGCTAATCCTCAGTAAATTCATATCTCCTGTTATTACGGAGAAGCTACCTTGCACTTTTAAGTAAAAATTATTCCTTATTCCTTTAATTCAAAACTGTGTGTATATATCGGTTTGTGCGGGTATTTTTTTTTTATTAACTTAAGGGAATTGAAAAAATAATTAATATTTATGAGTCCGAGGTATATCAACATTTGCAGGTGTTTATGATTTTCAAAACTGAAGACATTCAGCATAATAATTACTCTTTTACTTTTTTCCCCTAAGGAGAATACAAGTGATATATACGCCAGATGATGACAAGTTAAATAGCCTTGTCCATCTGGACGGCACGATTCTGTAACAATATTGCATGATACGTGACAAAATCAATTTCATACCACTGACAAGAGGATTCAATGTAAGGGAACGAAACGTATTAGATACATGTAGATTTTTTTTTACCTATGAGACTATGTTTTTTGCGCTTTTGCTCTTTTTTTACTTTGTCTTTTTTGAGTAATCATAGATGAAATGAATGTCCGTTCTATGTTTTTGAACGCTATCGATTATGATGATGATGATAATTACGAAGATTTTGATAAGAGAATACAAAATTTCTGTTCAAACTGTTATTATTTTTTCTGAGGATTTTGATGATGATGATGATGATGATGATGGTGATGACGTAAGTGCCAAAAGATTTTCATAAAACTTGACTTTTTAACCAATATCATGTGTAGCTTTAAAAAGTCCATAAACTTGGATTTGTTCAACATTAACAAACTTTGCGTGTAGAAAAATGACTCTTAAAGAAGTTTTAACTTATCTTAGCCATTCTTTATCGCTGGAAGTTCTTTCTTATTTCCGTAGTTAATGGGATAAAGAAGGGGAGAGGTCGGGATAGAGCACAAGTACAAGTTTTTCAAAAATGTTTTAAGATTGTAGGTCATTAATCGATAAATACAAAAACTGTTACAGCAATTATTATTATTATTATTATTATTATTATTATTATTATTATTATTATTATTATTATTATTATTATTATCATCAATTTTTCTTCTTTTCGTATAAAAAGATCTCAAGATTGCATTTTACTTTATTAATGTAAAAAACTGTTACAGCAAATATTGTCATTTTGTTCTTTTATAAACTTCTTAAAAGTATCTCATGATTTTATGAATGACTACTTACTCCGTTATAACAAAAACTGTTAAAAAAATAAAAAAAACTAAAAAAAAACCTGGGTGTTTTACTCCGTTATAACAAAAACTGTTAAAAAAAAAACTAAAAAAAAAACGGGTGTTTTACTCCGCTATACAAAAACTGTTTAAAAAAAACGGGTGTTTTACTCCGTTATAACAAAAACTGTTTAAAAAAAAACTAAAAAAAAACCGGGTGTTTTACTCCGTTATAACAAAAACTGTTAAAAAACAAACAAAAAAAAACGGTGTTTTTTGGTGCTGTTGATTTCTAAAACTCCTTACTTTTGAATTCCTTGGAATTCGTGTTTCTTTAAAATGTTGCAGAACTTGCATACCATTTTAGTTATTCCTAGAACTACACACGGTTTTGAAAATTGACAATTTTTGTTTCTCTGTTCAAAACCAATAAAACGTTTGAAGTGATGATAGTTTTAATATATTTTACCAAACGTTGCAATGATATTGTACGGGCCGATTAGTTCTTAAAATATTTTTTTGCACTTTTAAGTTGTTTTCTTTTTCTTTTCTTTTTTTATTTAGATTATAAATAACTATTAAACTGCTGAGGCTTACTTATGTTGGCAAACCTGCCTACTATCGTTTTACAAGATCATTAACTACCATAATGTAGTTTTCAAAGACAAAATTTCATACCACTTCTTCAAAATGGTGTGCGTTGGTATGTTTGCGTTTTGTCAATAAGTTGATGTTAATGTTCTGCTGCCAGACGCTTTATGGCTCGAATGAGTTTCCGTTACAAAGTAAAACTGATTGAAATTTGTCCAATGCTTTTAGTTTACTTCATTGCTCTTTCCCTCCCTCGGATTTTTTTTTCTTGTTTATTTTTGTGATTTGTTTTGCCTTGGTTTTTTTTGTTTTGTTTTGTTATTTTGTTTGTTTGTTTGTTTGTTTGTTGTTGTTGTTGTTTTTTTTTTTTTTGTTTTTTTGTTTTTTTGTTTTTTTTTTGGGGGGGAGTGGTGTTTTTTTTAATTGTTTGATATTCTGCATTGTTCCTCATTAAATAAAAGTGTGAACACAATCTTGATCTAGATTACAGATTTATCATTGTGTGATAGGCGAGGGCGTAAAAGGACAGTAACGTTACAAGTCCATCATAGTCCATCAGCCTTCGTAGACATATAGTATAACTTGTTTTTTTCTATTGGTCGTTCTCTACAGTTTAAACTTTTTAATCTAGGTAAAAAAAAAGTGAATGACCCAAAAAATTTCAGAAAGTCATCTAGGTATATTTGACAATTCAGTTTGTCTAACTAAGCTTAGTCTCGCCTCGTCTGCAGGCGTCTCGTTAATTTAAAGATTGATATGGTTCACTTATTCTCTTTCAGGCAAAATGTTGAAAAACACCCACAACACACTGTTTCCTTCTATTTTTCCTTTTGTGAAAGGCTGACCGCTCTCTGTCTCTTCCTTTCATCAGGTCCCCTTTCCTGAAGTTTGTTGCGACCTGACCATTAATCTGAAAAGCACTTACTTAACGCACCGCCGACAATATTCGGTTCTAAGTTTTTTTGTTTTTTTTTTTTTAAAGAATATCTGAAACGAGAAAACGTTAACCTACTTCTACCTTTGTTACTTATTCCTTTTACGAAAGTAGCGCGGCAATTAGTTCTCTTCCTCAACTTGTAAACAACCCTCTTCCTCAACTCTTTTCACCTCCACTAACACCATAGTTCATATGCATAGTATACTACACTGTATGGCACTGAACAAACATCCTCTATACTTTAACCTAGATCCATGCTAACCAGGTAACTAATATAGTAATATGACCAAACACTTAGCAGCAAGAAACCGTAAGGTCTCTTTAGACGGAGCAATTTGCAGCTAGCAACACCACTCCACAAAATGCTTTGACGTCACAAGCAGCAATTCATGTGGAGAGCAGCAATTTTTCCTATTTTATTGGTTTGTTTACGCGATGCGATTTGCAGCAAACAGCAAAAATATTTTTATCATCTGGTCGTAGCTCAATCGGTGTTTGGAAGTCGGTAGATCTATTGCATCCTCAAGTGATCGGGATTTAGACTTTTTGCGCATAGAAGTACAGTTTTTTTCCATAGTCTAAGTAAACTTAATTGAATATTACGTAAGCATAGTAAATTGTTCAATGGTTTAAAAAAAAATTAACAACCAAAATTCACTATCACTGATGATATCATTGAAATAGCTGAAGTTTTAATTGATACGGTTTTTTAATGGCTGTTGTTCGCATTCGAACCTCTAGAAACAGGACACAGTAATGAAAAAGCAAACCTCTAGTAGAACGGATTGATAACAGGAAAGCTTGGGACAAAGTCCTTCGTCCATATCTATTGTCCTTTCTTGTATTTTTACGTCTTTCGTTCTTCAGTCGTTCTCTTGTTGATGTAGGTTTGTGATTGCTCTTCTCTTCTCTTTAAATTTTTGGTCTAGCTTCGTTTGTAAAACATCATCGTTGTCTGACTGCATTCTCTGTTTCAAAATTACTACTGTTACAACTACTACTACTACTACTACTACTACTACTACTACTACTACTACTACTACTACTACTACTACTACTACTACTACTACTACTACTACTACTACTACTACTACTTCCGATAATAATAATAATAATAATAATAATAATAATAATAATAATAATAATAATAATAATAATAATAATAATAATTATACTACAACTACTACTACCACTACTACTACTACTACTACTACTACTACTACTACTACTACTACTACTACTACTACTACTACTACTACTACTACTACTACTACTACTACTACTATTACTGCTGCTGCTGCTGCTTCTGCTACTGCTGCTACTGCTGCTGTAGATGGTGGCACTAAGTTTGTTAGTGCAGTTGTAGTTCACATGCAGGATAAATTTCTAATCGCTCAAGTAAATTTACAGAAGTTAATTCTATGGATGAAGTTCTTCTTTCCTATCAGTTGAGCCAATGGAGGGTATTACAAAAGGTCTGTTTATATTTATTTAGAGCCAATTTGGTATGAATAATACAGTGACAAAGCTGCCATATAAAAATAAAGACATTTTATTTGACAAGAATAGGACTGGCAAGCCTAGAGAGCGTGTAGGCTGGGACTTTCACAATCTCAGGTATAGGACTTTAAATCTATATTTGCTTATCGAATACCAATTCAAGATGTAGATTTAAATTTAGATCTAAACCTAAGTCTGAAGTCTTTTTGAACAAAGATTGGATCTGGATCTAGATTTCTGTCTTAATCATTGACAGTCTAGCGACAAATATAGATCTACAGTCCAAAATGTACAGATAACTCAGATTTTAATAGTCTGGCATTCTCTCGAGTTGAATTTTTGTCGAAATGTAGGTGTGATTTTTGTCCTGTAGACATTGATTTCTGTGAAACTCTCAGAATTAACCTCACAAATTTGGCAGCCATGTAACTTTCAAGATCTTGTTAGAAACAGCAATTTATTATCGAATGCCCATACATAAGATGCTTGATTTTAAGGACAAATAGCAATCGCTAACGACGTATAGAAAGCAACTGTTGAAAACGACAGGCAGAGAACAGCTGCAGAGCACCAGATGGCTTCGTGTAACGTAAACACACTGAGATTTGTGGCCAGCGATGCTCTGCAGAAAGCGATTAATTGCTAGCTGCAGGTTACTTCGTATGTCCATGCCTTCACAGGCATAATTAATTAATCAATTATGTAGACAAGGCTTTGCACGTTACTGATTATCCTTGTTCCGCAGAAGATTTGAGCTGGATCAGAAGAAGCTTTGAAGCGAAGACATAATTAGCATTCCCATACCCATTATACTTTATAATCCCCCCCCCCCCCAACCACAAAAAAAAAAATTAAATAAATAAATAGAATACAAATGAAAAATAAAAATTACAAAAAAATCTCCCCAAATTATGTGTCCTATTTCTTCCCTCTTTCTCCACTCTCTTCCCATTTAAATTCTCTTTAGTTTAAAAAAAAATCATGAAATCTCATTAGGCGCTTTAATATTACTTACTGTATTGTACAAAAGCTAAGGAGGATTGGCTCGTTAATTCTCTTCCTTCTCATGCATAGTTGTAAATTACATACAAAACGAGTGGTTTTTTGGTGACTGCCTAGAAATCAAGAACGATTTTCTTTTCATTATAAATAATTTTCTCACTCTGCGCTGTTCCAAAGCGTTAAAGTACAACAAAATGAAAGATAACAAGAAATCAACACAGAACTGTGTGTATATTGCTTGCTCAATTTTCAACCATTAAACTGACGGTCTCCTCATTTTCTGTATAAAAGAAGATTAAACTTGTTAGGCACACAGAAAATCTAAGCAGTAAAGTCAAGAAATAAAAAAACGAAAAAACAAGTGACCACATAAAAAGGAGAGAATGTGTAAAAGTTGAAGCGAATCAATTATCAATTGCCAAACCAACAGCTTCAAGAAGGTATCATGAAATGTCAGCCGACGAGAATGAGATATAATACAGGGAATGGATCACTGGCATACAAGGCAACTATGAAAAACGATTTAGATTTATAAGTTTTATGGGACGTTGTTCAAAACGCAATAATATTATTCAAAAGGCGTGACCGCGCGCAAGGGCTAGGCTCGAGGATAATTGCTGTTCAGTAAGATTTATCATGAGACTCGCACATAATTGCTGAGCATTGATGGTAGTAACACAAGAATAGAGTATACTTTGACAAACGCCCCTTTTCAATTTCACAACCAACATACATTCAGGCATAAAGCATTTTGGGCAGGTAGAGGCAGACCTAAGAAGAAGAAGAATTGAAAATGAATTACAAAGAAGGAAAAGGCGTGTGCTCAATATATTAATTTTTTAGGCATTGCCCAGCCCTTGGATCAGTCTTCAATAAACGTGATTAGTTTATGCCTTTTAAATATTCAGCCTCTATTGTACTGATGTACATAATTAGATGTTAGAAAGTGCATACTCAATTGACATATTAGCCATCATGAGAAGCAGATCTTGTACTAGATTAAAATCAATTAGTAGCGGATTTTGGAGAAGGCAAACAACACCAGGTCCTATTTCCATCATTGCCTCCAATGGAGGCATCATTCCAGGAAGTACAAAAAAAAACCAAGATTATTAATGGGATTTTAAAAAGCACCATTTGTGAGTGGGTACTAAGAACATGTACTGAACAAATGCTTTAAGCCAACAACAAGTATAGTTGGTGTTTTTTTTTTCCATATTAGTATTAAAAAACTGAAGAGGTTAATAAAGCAGTGTAAAAACGAATTATTTATCACGTAGCTTTAATAAAATATCTACATTAGAGGTATCTCGAAACATATTAATTTTTGGTACTATATCAATTACACGGAATAAATGGCAAGTTTTAAAAAAAAATGAAAAATAACGTCCAATTTAGTTGTATGTAAAGAAAGACAGCGGTAACACAATATCATACCAAAACTGAGTGATCTTCCTTAACAGTTAGACCTATTTTATTTTGCGATAGAAGTTTTAACGGGTGTTGAGAAACATGACCAACTTTAATATAACCCACTTCTGGAATCTTCCACCTGTGAAGCTTCAGAATCCAGGCAAGATCATTTTAAGTAAACGACTGATTGAAGTAACATCTGGAGCCCACTAACCAGCGATCTTCTAGAAATACACTAAAGCCAAACCAGTTACGTGCCTATGTTTTCAGAAAAATAAACATTGAGGTGAGGGAATTTTTTTTTTTTGATCCATGGACGACGCGTGCCTTGATAGAAAACCTAGATATCAGAATGCGGTTTGAGTAAGTATTAGATTCAATAAATTTTTTTTTTAAAAATATATCTTCAGGGACTTCAGATACTTCCACTGCACCGACACCATCTGATTCATATGAAGCTCCAAAACACTCTGGAAATAACCATAATAGTCTATGCGTGGTAGTAGAGTGTGAAGTATTGTTGGAAAAAAAATGGCAAGAAATACTGTTTTTGGATGTCAGGTGCCAAATTTTTCAACTTATAAAGAAATATAACCATAGTGTTATGCGAATGTTCTAAGAAGGCGTATCTAAGCATTATCATGGCGACAATTAATGAATAATTTAATAAACATACATAGGCTACATAATAAACAAGCAAAATAAAGAAGTGGAGATTTATCATATCGCGCAAAAAAAAAAAAAAGAAATGTTTTGATAGTGCCTCTTGAAGAAGTGTAGAATCAACATTCGGTATATTGGGTTCCTCGGAAGGCCCAGTCTACCAGTATCGGTGATTGTTTCATGCGTGTTCAGTTTTTCTTTCAAAGTAGTGAGGCGAAGAGAAGGCAAGTTTTAACAAAGAATTGGAACACGAAAAATTAATAAAGCTATGATTAGAACCTTTGTCCAGGTATCTTTAACAGGCAGCTTCTTGGTATATTGAACGTTCGATCCACTTTCTGCGCCGTAATATAAAAGAGTAGCAATTCACGAAATAGATAATACCGAAGAGGCCACAAGCATGGCATCTAAATGGTCCGGCCTTCACTCTTATCATGTTAATAGATATTTGCCATCAAAGTGTGATTTTTAATTTACTCAGTTCAATGTTTTTGGATGTTGTTTTTTTTTTGTTGTTTTTTTTTTTTTGTTTTGTTTTGTTTGTTTGTTGGTTGTTTTTTTTTATTGTTGTTTTGTTTTGCTTTGCTGGCTTTTTTTTTTTCGGTATGTTTGTTCTGTTTAACTAACAGTTGTTCAAAACTATAACCCTATCGAAAATATAAACTAAAATATGTACTTCAACCGGATAGTTAGACCACCAACAATCAAACTAGATGCACGCTGACAAAATAAGAAGTGACAAAGGCGTTCCTTTGAGTTATAATGTATTTAACAGCAGGATTTTATAAGGTAAATGGTATCAGAATTAGTTGGCATTTTTTAAAATAAATTTAATACGCAAAGAAACAGGAACGGCTGATTCGATAAGGAAATAATACGGATATTGAAAGAAATATAGGTAAATATAGGATAGTGATTTTATTTACTTTCTTTCATGGAAAAATTTTAACAAATATTTTTATTCAATACACATAATAATAATCTTGTGCTTCTATAAGCGTAAGAAAAGGCAAGGCAAAATGCATGATGTTTCTTTTGATATGATAGAAGATGATCCTGAAGACAGCAATAAACATCAATCATAATTGTATTTGTTTGTATAAAATTGTGGAGTTAAAAGAATACGATGCTTGATTTTTTTTCTTTAAGAAAGTTTTTTTTTGGCTCTGCGTAGAACAAAACCATCGTTAAACTTAAATCTAGTTAGTTTTTGGCTCATAAAGATGCAGTTTCAGAGGCAATGTGTTCAGAAGCGTTTTCTATTAAACCTCCTACTCCCCTTTTAAAATTTTCTATCCTCCGTCATTCTTTTCTTTCCCGTGGCTGCTAACAGAATGAAGGCCTTTTATGCTTGTTCTATCCTCCATCTTGGCTCCCTCTCTTATCGTAAAGTGTGGCAGAAATTACAAAGTCCCTGAAGAGCCTTCATGAAATATAAACGGTGCTTACGAAGTAGTAGTTTGCTGATGATTCTAGAGATTAATTAATGTTCATGAAATCACTTAGTTCATTCTTTATTTTTTCAATCTATTTAGAGACCCATAGTAACAATTATTATGGGGCTATGTAGATAAAAACAAAGAGTGCCGAGAAGTGGGAATTCACAGCTGAACATTTATTAAATTTTGTTCTTACTTGAAAATGAGGCTTTAAAAAAGTTATAAGTAAATTTGGGATTTTTACAAAATCAGCAAACCATTCTTATTAATTATAATTAATACTGACAACACAAAGGTTAGTGATGCAAAGCCAGTACACTTAAGTTCTTTCCGGGACATTAAATACTCTGTGTGTGTGTGTGTGTGTCTCTCTCTCTCTCTCTCTCTCTCTCTCTCTCTCTCTCTCACTCACTCTCTCTCTCTCTTTCTTTTTCTCCCCTCTCCCTAAAGGTTAAAAAAATTGCCGGCCAATAACTAAGCAGTTTCTCACAGCACACTAGCAATCGCGCCGAAGAATGACCCAGAGGTGGAAATCATTTAGGCCAATATGATAATTTGTTTTGAAGACTTTAGTAGTATTTATAGGAGGTCAAAGAAAAGCACCATTAGCCAGTAAGTGGTGACAACTGTGGTGTGCCAATTTTGATCTTGATTAATGGCTTGGGAGTCAAAAGTACAGTACACTAAAAATAATATAACTCAACTTTTCAAAAGAAGCAACATAACAATTAAACAACGCCTTAAAGTGCCGGTATGAAGAGTTTGGCTTTGACTCCACTCAAGTCTTGCAGAGACAGTGAAGGGAACTGAAACCTTGTCGAATTTATGATTGTCCGTGTAGATGAGTAATAATTCGAAATTAGGGCCAAAATCTTATTTTCAACTCCGAATGATTTTCTCCATGTCGCTATGTCTTAAGCAAGTCCTGTTATAGTTGCTCTCAAAGCTCCTTTGAAGAGAGGTTATTGTTATTATCGGTCCATGAGTCGTCTTGAGCAAAAATACCATTTTAAGTGGAGATCGAAGTTCACACGACTGTTTCAATTCTACTTTGGCCTTACGGAAGCAACACAAAGATACAATTATTGAAGAACTGGTGTGCAGGCTTGGCAAATTATGCTATCAGATAAATTTTCAGCCTATTGTTATGCATAATCCCTAAAAATACGAACGCAATGAACGATGTGGACAAAAAAAAAGGCAGATGATAATTAATATTTTGCCTCGTAGTATTTTGCAGTAAATTATCACTCGGAACTTTTTATTTTTCAATCTGACATCTTGAAGTCTCTCCGAGTGGTTATTTGAAAAGCCATTTTAAAACTATTTTGATGGCCATGAAAATGAATATGCCGAGGGGCCTCTTTGTGTTAGTAAGTAGATGTTGATTGTAGTATCATTGGTAACAAATTTTACATTTTTTGTACCCAAGGAAAAAATTTTTCATCATTATCTACGTCTAGATTTAAAAAAAAGGTGAGGGTGTAAGTTCCATAATACATTGTGAAGTTTCATTGCTTTATTTCGCTAATTTGCACTAAGCACACACCGTGGTTTTGTGCAATTATTTTTCAATATGCTTACTATATAGACCCGTTGTCTGTTGTTGTTGGTGCTGTTACTGTTGTTTTGTTTACTGTTTCCGTTAGTCAAAACCCACTTAAAAGTAAGTAGAACATTAACCTATGAATTGCTTAGATCAATGCATTGTGAGTGACACCATGCACACACCCCTATTAATTAAAACCAACCCAGTTGGTTTGAAAAACAGGTTTTAAAACCGCACCGTACAACTTGACTAACTTCAAGAAGGACACCTGTCCAGTCCTGAGTGAAGATAAGGCGGAAGATCTCGGGGCACGACCTGGATTTTTACAGCGCGCTCTCGTCGCTCTTGTGTGTTGTTTGCTACATATACCTGAGCAGCCAGCGTCCGGCAGTCACTGGGATCAGCGCAAAGAGACGGACAGGATTTCTGTTCTTGTGTTATCTCCAAGGGAAAACACTTCTTGCCTGTGAGTATACGCGGAATGATGATGTCTCTATGTGCTATGGTTATCTTCTTATCTGAAAGTTTCTAAAAAAAAATTTAAAGTAATCAGAATTGAAGTCTGATAGGAAATACTTCAAGCTGATTTTTACAAATGCTTTGCCATTTTATTTATTTATTTTTTTTTTAAGATTTCGTTTTCTCGATTAACTTTTGAACTCTCTTGAAATGTAAACGTTCGCTCCATGAATAACTTCTAATTTAATTATTGTTGTTTTGTGCACGTTGTCCTTGTCGGTGATAGCATCTTTTTCTTTTCTTGCTTGATGTTTCTTTTTATAACCAATGGCGTCGTTAAACCTGTTGATGATGCTACCCTTTTCAGTTTTTACATTACACGCATTCTGTCAGTGTAGTTGTGACTGGTATTGTTCCTACTTTTGTTATTTTAATCGTTGGTATTTTCAAACCTATTTTGTCACCCTGCCTTATTCTCCATTGCAGGTGTGAATCACGCTGTAATGCTTGTATGTGAACTTTGAAATGGAATATGTTCATTTTCTTTCCTTTTTTAACTTTTACAAAGAAAGTGGATATATATATATATATATATATATATATATATATATATATATATATATATATATATATATATATACATATTGTTTATTTATTTATTCTTTACGGAAAAGCCAAGCCTTAACAAAAGAAATGAAATGTTCTCTCAAAATCGAAATCTCCGCTTGAAAATGTTAACCGGAAATAACATCATTCGCCTGGTGAGAGCAAACGTGAAACACATGTGTAGCGTGTGTAGTAGTAAGTAATATTGACTTTTTCTTTCCTCTTTTTCTTCTTCTTCTTCTTCTTCTTCTTCTTATCAGTAGTAGTAGTAGTAGTAGTAGTAGTAGTAGTAGTAGTAGTAGTAGTAGTAGTAGTAGTAGTAGTAGTAGTGGTAGTAGTAGTAGTATCATCATCATCATCATCATCATCGTCATCAGCAGAGTAGTGCAATCTTATTATTTAGTGGTGCAAGTCATCAACACAGAAATCATTGAAATTGAAGATTTCGCGTCTTTTACCTTTTTCTCTCTGCGTTGGTGGATCTTTAAGAAAATTTCTGACATTTCTTCATTCTTTTGTCTCAGCATCTTGTTTAAGCTTATTCATCTTACATATCCTATGAATATCGTTGTAACATACATTCTGAGTGGAAGGGCGCTCGCAGTTAATCAAGGGTCTCCCTTGCCAAGAATGTTAGCTTTGATTCGACCAAGCTATTAAAATCTGTGCATTTTTTTTTCAATTCTAAATATCCGCACAAAAATGCCAGTGATTTGCTCGTTTGGGTGTCTGTTTAACTTTTTGGCAGTCTGCCCCTCCCTCTACTCTCTCTCTCTATCTCTCTCTCTGTCTATCTGTCTGTCTCTCCGACTGTCTGTCTGTCTCCTTCTCTCTCTCTCTCTCTCTCTCTCTCTCTCTCTCTCTCTCTCTCTCTGTCTATCTGTCTGTCTCTCCGACTGTCTGTCTGTCTCCTTCATTCTCTCTCACTCTTCCTCTCTCTCTCTCTCTCTCTCTCTCTCTCTCTCTCTCTCTCTCTCTCTCTCTTTCTATCTATCTATCTGTCTACGTCTATATCAATCTATTAAATATCTTTCTATGTACATATATCTCTTGTTTTTTTGTTTTATTCTTACTCCTTTTATTTCTATCTTTATCTCTGTTACTCCTTTTCTCTCTGCTTGATGCTCCTTCTCTCGGGCTCTCTACCTCATATTTTCCACACGTTTTTGTGGGTTTTTTTTTTATGTCATTATCAGTCTTTATAAACTCGCCGGCTCCTACTGAGATTTTAATTCTAACGCAGTTATCATTGCCTCCATCAAAAGTAAAAATATCTCCTAAGAACCCCAGGAAAGAATATTAATTATTTTTTTTAGATTCTTGAATTTTAATGTGGTGGTTAGAGCACTTAAACAGATACGCTCGCCAATACCCTTACAGTATAGAGATTTCATACAGTTTTAGAAACAAAATATTACAATCTAGAAAATTCGTTGTTTTTAAAAGCTCTTGCACAAGACGCTGCAATAACAGCAACCGATGGCCCAACTGAACGCTCGACACTGATTAGATTATCTTCTCTCTTTCTTTCTTATTACTATGGACTGTAGTTCTTGCGAAATTGATCGTGCATTCCAAGTCTTACAAGCTGCCAAAGAGCTTTGTTTCCAGCTTTTCGTCTCGGAAAGTTCTGAAAGAGATGGTCCGTTTTCATAATTTTATTTACTGTTTAACAATGGCAGTGACCTGTCTCAGTGATTTGGAATCCTATATGCACTATGAGCGCCAGTTCTCAATCGCTAGTTTTCAACGTAATTGCCCCCCCCCCCCCCCCCCCTTAACTGTTGGTACGGCTTAATTTCGTTGTGATTTGGTTGGCTCAGTTATTAGCAGCTTTTTGTCCGAATATAGTCTCTTAGCCTCTCGTTCATCCAACCAGTTTGTCGGCCTTTTCATGACCTGAAAAAAAAACAAAACAATACGCATCGTTAAAATGAGTATTATACTCTGTATCAAAAACTCCGATTTCTTGGTCTAGTCTCTTTGACTCTTGCCAAGAAACCACCTGTTCGCTGACAGAAAAGTCCACCCGTTTTATCTTTCATGTGTTTACATTCAAATGGATGCATAACCACGAGAAAGGAATAAATCTATTTGAGGGCTGACCAGCCTGCAAACTCTTTAGATATTTTATACAAAAAATAGGACAATGTCTGTCAATATGAAAATATGCTAGCTATCATAACTCGTTTGAAGCTGAATACCGGCGTAGAGCTATACTAGTTGAACTTATCATAAAAATTATTGAAGAAGTGAGGTTTCTTTTTCTTTTTTTTTCTTTTGTTATTCTTTTTTAAGCTTATTTACCCTTATAAGAATAATGAGTTTCACTCCAAATTTATGAGGGAACAGCCACAAGATCATGTCTTGTCTGGAAAGTTTTATTATGATTCTAAGTGCGTTTTTCCCAAGTATAGGAATAGAGTGACATTACTTATTAGCCATCAGAGAGTTGAAGGCACCTGCCATGTAGTAGAACCATTTTTTTTTCTCGAAGAACGTGTCGGATTGCTCATTTTTATTTTTAACTGTACACGAAAGCAGGCAAAGTGTGTTCATTTTGTCCCTGAATCCTGTGTGCGTGTGCTCTGAGACTAAAATATGGTAACACTAACTGATTTTGATATGATGCAGATTACTTATCTCTTATAGCTGGGCTACCTTAACCGCTCCTTATCTATGTTTCTCAGGAATCGAGCATCTGGAGGGAAGGGGTTAAAAGATAAGTGGATAAAAATCATGATAATGTAAGGGTCATTAATGGTTGAAACAAAACTACCGTAAAAACCAGCCTAAATGTGTACATTTTTTTTAGATTTTCAAGGATATAAAGGAAAGGGTTGCAACATAAATCAGGCGAATACCATTTAAATATTTTTTTTTTTTGGCAATATGATGAGATAAGAAAATATTCATATGATATTGAAAAAAGGAAGGTACATGATATGTATTTTTCTCCCGAAAAAAAATGTCTTTAAATTATTTTGTTTATTTGAAAATAAGTAAACATGGTTATGAGGCTGTTCGTAGGGAATGTGGTTTAAAAAAGAGTGATTACCTTGTTTTAGAAGTCGGGAGTTCTGATCAACAATCCGAAGCATTTCGAAGATCTAAGCCGAACGAGTAGGTCTGCACTCTGCAGTCAATGTTTTCTCAGAAGCGGATTTTATTTTCCCAATTTTTACTTCAAATTTTACACCTATGTGCTTTCTCGCAGATGGTATTGCTTCATGCTCTAATAAAAGGTTGTAAAGTAGAGCTCATTACTTTCAACTAGGTAACAAACCTCTGTGAAATCGCAATCCTTGTAACAGTGTATACTTTGCTGAAATGAAGAATGAACAATGTGGAAAGTGACCTTGAACTTGAGGATATTACATTATTTGACATAGCGTGTAGGCGGCAAGCCAAGTCACCGAAGTGAACAAACTTTAACTGTAAGAGGGAAGCTACAACATTGAACTATTTGGCACAGGTGGGTCAGATAGTTTTGTTCTGTAGGTCTCTAGGCTGACTGATAAGTGTGTTCTGGGTTCAATTCTGACCTAACTATGCCCAAAATTAATAGAAATAGACCACTATAACTTATACACGCAAAAGTTTGTTCACTCAGGCTATCATGACAAGCAGGACTGGTATTGGAGATGACCATCCAGGTTTAAATATGAGACTGCTCACCAATATAGTTCCTACTTACATCGTATATCTTCGAAATTTTCTTCCGTTAAAACGTATGCTCCGTGATCCCTTTTTTATATAAATGGATTTTGGGTATTTCCCTATCAAAACAAGAATCGTGCGCTTTACTCTCTCTCTCTCTCTCTCTCTCTCTCTCTCTCTCTCTCTCTCTCTCTCTCTCTCTCTCTCTCTCTCTCTCTCTCTCTCTCTCTCTCTCTCTCTCTCTCTCTCTCTCTCTGTCTCTGTCTCTGTCTCTCTCTCTCTCTCTCTCTCTCTCTCTCTCTCTCTCTCTCTCTCTCTCTCTCCCTCTCTGTCTCTTTCTCTCTATTTTTCTATTTATTTCTCTTACTGTTTTTCTTTGCGTATGATGCGGTTTCAAACTATGTGGATATTTTGTAATCAGGTGAAAATCACTAAAGCAAAAAAATTCGTGGTATCTTTCTTGGCATTCTGAACAGATTTTTCAGTTGCTGCTGACGGTACGTTCTTTTATTATCACGTTTTAAAAAATCTTAATCAAAACTTTCAGCACTCTCCGAGAGGGTTATCGTCTGTCCTCGATATCTGTTGAAGGCTCTTGAGATTTAACTTACTATGTTTTCATGAAGCGAAAAGTTTATATGGCATTTTAGTGAGAAAGTATAAGAAAACACAACTGTTGATGGGCCTTTATGTAATAATTCAATATATCTGTCGATTCATCCCAAATCCCAGAATGTTAATGCAAGCTTTGTAACTCTCCAAGTATTCGCTTCAGAAATTTTATTGTAGAAAAAAGGTTAATCATGAAAGCCAAAAAAAACAAAAAACTAAAGAGACAATAACCTCAGCACACTCTAAATAACTTTACGTACTATAAATACAAGCTCTTCGAGAAAGTTCCCTAGCAGGAATTTTACATTTAAATTTTTTGGGAATTATCTATATGTAAATGTAAAAAAGACGACCAAAGAAAGGACAGTTTATCCTTAAACACCCTTATTACTTTTTCTTGTCCAGCCCAGATAATATAGTTAAGTATATTTTGCGTGGAGACAGTGGAATTTCTGGGCATTTTTCGTGGCAAATTTACTCTGTATTTTGAATTGCAGTTGTGTATATGATATTTTGCCTGTAGTTTTATTGAGGCATTCTTGCTTTTTCAGTTCATGAGGGCCTTATTTGAAAAATTCACGTTTAACTTCCATTATATCAACAATAATTTATAGTTTCCAAAAATATCCTAGTCTGCCTGGGACTCCTGTAGACATCTTTGAGTTTAATTCAATTTCCTTCAATTTTATTTTTTTTTATCATTATCGTCATCAGATATGTATTTCATGAATATTTTGCTTTACAAAAGAGGGAGGAAAAGGTATCTGAATTGCTATTTCAGGATGGTCAGTTGTTTTTTTAAAAGACACATTTTTATACCGTTTGTCTAGTTAAAAAAAAAGATAATAAGCGAGTATGTACTGTTACATGTTGATTTTACTATACTCAAACAGTACATACATGTATGCCTAATTAAAAATAATGTTATAGAATGATATGTTACATTTTCATTTCCATTTACTTATCCATTACTTTATTTCATATATTGAACAATAAATCTTAGTTTGCGAAATCTTAAGGGAATGCCAGCTATTATCCATTTGTTTTGTAATTTCTTTTCTTGAAACTTATTTTCATTCATTATGTATACTATCCATCAGTTATGTACACACAAAAATATACTGAACAAACAATCGAAAAAAAATTGAATAATAAATGACAACAGAGAATAAGTTCTGAAATAGTGCATATAATATATTTACAAGGAAAAAAAAAAGCAAAATGCATGAAGGATTCAATATGGTTTTTAATTTTAATTTTTCACATTTCGGACTCTCTCTCTCTCTCTCTCTCTCTCTCTCTCTCTCTCTCTCTCTCTCTCTCTCTCTCTCTCTCTCTCTCTCTCTCTCTCTCTCTCTCTCTCTCTCTCTCTCTCTCTCTCTCTCTCTCTCTCTCTCTCTCTCTCTCTCTCTCTCTCTCTCTCTCTTTTTACCTGTCCCTCTCTTTTTCTCGCTCTCTCTCGATCTGTCTACATAAAGGCATATGCATGCGCATCCATTTACGTAGATAATTTCGGTATTACTCTAACCGTACTATTACTTTAATACGGTAGGCTTCGAAGAAAAATAACATGATAATTACATGCACTACAAGTTCTAGGAAGTCGACGTGTAAAATTATCTTGAGTAGGCCTATATCTAGATCCAAATATTGATCTTATGCTAAGTCTCAGTGAATTGCAACAATATTTGTAGATAAAACTAGAGCGTTTTAGATCTAGCACTACAATATGGGCTTTACCCTGCGCTAGTAGAGTTATTGAATCTAATATAGATCAAGATCCGGTTTGTTATAAAATTCCTTGGCTACTTAGTGTCGGTGATCAGAGAGACCAGAATCCTAATCTACTTCAATACATGGCTAGGGAGTCCAATATCCTGGTCTCTCAATAAATGGCTAGAGAGTCCAGTATCCTGGTCTATCAGCTATTTAGACACAGTGTCTAGAGCTAGCAAACACTGACCAGTATCCTAGTCTTTCTAATATCTAAACATTGTGTCTAGAGCAACCAGGATCCTAGACTGTGGAGACTCTTCCAAGTTTTAAAGTATACAGAAATATTCTTCACCTCTCTTAATTCATACAAAACAAATGCTTGAGGAATGTTTGTTTTATCTTACTTGAAAATGGTTTCACAACATAAGTACAGGACAAAACTATAATCAATTCAACATATAAACGTTTCACTGACGTATACTTACGAAGCTTACAAAGTGAAGCGTGTATATTTTGAATTGATAAAAAAAATTTTTTTTTCTTTTTTGTTCGTAATTATAAAGTTGTGTGGCTATTTCTTTTTAGACCTTGAAAATGGTTTAAAACTCTTGAGATACATCCAGATTGGTCTACAGGACCTAAGATGTAGCTTATGTCATGGCACTTCAGTATCTCTTAATCTGATAATGTCGTGAGTTTGGGCAAATGCCTGTATTATCACAAGCAGAGGTTAAGGCTTCCCTATTTTTTCATATTCTTACAACCAATGCGCTTTATAATTGGTCCCCTCTTCCAGTTTGTAGCGTAATACTTGGAAGAAGTCCACTCAGTGTGGTCCAGTGTTTACGCAGTTAGGGGCTTTCAACTATCCTTCGAAGACTTGATCGCCTACGAAATTTCTTAGATTAGATATGCAGAATGGTCCGGTACTGTTACGTTAAGACGAAGCTTTGAAGCATACGGTTTAGAAATTAATATAATCAAGAAAAAGAATTATATTTTCCCATGTTTTATAATGAAGCAGAAAATCAGTATACCAGTATTTACTGTAGTGACTGATGAAAAACAAACCTAAAAGGTATGTTAAATACACAAACAAAAAGTGAAAGACAAAACAACATAAAAATTATTATACTTAATTGATTAATAGAAAATTTTATCTGCAATATATAAGCAAAAACTCTTGGTGGCAAATCATTTTTTATGAAACTGCTTTTAAATTAATAAAATTGATGTGTACACAAAAATCTGTAGTTGGTAATGATAAAATGCGTACTTGCACTTAAAACTTGATTGGAGAGACATGTGAAAATCCAAACCATCTGTTTTTCGTGAGAATGTGTTTTAAAGTGAAGTAGGCCTACGCCGAAAGAAGGATATACTTTCACATTTGTGCTGTGTCTTTCTTAGTACTCTTACTAACTTAATGTTGTACCAAAAAGATTTCTCTTTCAGAATCTCTAAAAGTGGGAAGAAGTAATATCATATTTATCAAAATTGATCCAGTGGAAGAGAGAGAGAGAGAGAGAGAGAGAGAGAGAGAGAGAGAGAGAGAGAGAGAGAGAGAGAGAGAGAGAGAGAGAGAGATATGCCGGGGCAATGGCAAAGAAAAACACAAACAAAACAAGAAAACAAAATAGAAACGAAGGAAAGTAGGTGGTATAAATCAACATATGCATAATTTCATAGATACAATAATGCATAGATAGATAGGTAGAGATGTGTAAACAGTTAGGTAGACAATTTTGTAGTTATACAGATAGTGAGTTAGACAAATAGAGATTATGAATACAGGAAGATGAAAGAAAAGGGACAAGGAGAGAGAGGCAGTCTGCATAGAATAAAAGGAGGCCTTAAAGAGACAAAGAAGAAGACGAGTAATGGAAAGATGAAAAGCAAGATATGCGGATTAATCCTAAAACACATACATCATCTTAAATCATACTAGGTGTGTCGATATTTAACTATAATTTAAAAACACAGTTCTTTCTGTGTATTATATCAATTCATCTATCTTTCTGTCTTTTTATCTATCTATCCATCTATATATCTGTATATCAATCAATCTATCTATATATCTCTATATCTATCAATCTATTTATCTGTACATCTATCGATCTATAGGTGATATTTAATTGCTTGTGAAATAGCACAATCAAGACAGTGCTCGAAATTAAGGGTCACCAAGCGAGAGCCATTAGGCACTAATCTTTAAAGTCGTGAACCAACCATACTATTTGATAGGCCTTATTTTTTTAAAGATCTATCCATTATCTCTACTGCTTCACTATTTTTGTTATCCCTGTCTTCTTGCCTCTCGCCCCCCCCCCCTCTCTCTCTCTCTCTCTCTCTCTCTCTCTCTCTCTCTCTCTCTCTCTCTCTCTCTCTCTCTCTCTCTCTCTTTCTCGCTTTCTCTCTCGCTCTCTCTCTATCTCACTCTCTATCTCTCGCTCTCTCTCACTCTCTCTTTCTTATTACTTTCTTTTTTTCGTTCTATCTACGTTCGGTATTTTTTACCTGCGACCAATTTAATGTTTAAAAAATATTTAAGCTTTCGCAATCCCTTCCATTCCGTTCTGTATTGGGAATCAAAGCCATTTTCCGTGTTTTTTTTTTTCTTTTTTTTTTTTTTTTTTACGGTGTTCCGACCACAAGGATGGTAAAAGTTCAAATGATCATTGCTGGACTAAGTTAGTCGGACCCACAGAAGATTCCTCGGTTGAGTTGATCCTTTGTGTCTAAAAACAGAGCATGATCCCTTCGAGTTTGGGATATCTCGAATTGCCACTCATTAAAACAGGGAAGAAGAAACATTCTTGTCGTCTTTCTGGAGCATGATCTGGGATAAAGATAGGGGCAGAATGTTCAGTAATGGTTGTTTGTCTTTCTTTTTATATTGATGCACCAAGAACGAGCCTCTAGAAGGATTAATATCAAAGTAAATAGAAAGTGAAATTAATTTTGTGCAGGATTAGAAACACATGTCGAACACGGTTGTTTTGAGTCACTTTAGGGAGGGATATTATTAATTTAGTTGGAGGAAGACAGCGACTTCGGCTGTCTTTTTTATGGCCTGCGAAATCTGATAATCCTATAGAATCTAGTCTGGCTTGACTCGTGCCTCAGACAGCGTGCAATTATTCTGTTCTCCAACCATGGCCGCAACTGGAGGCCTAGGTACAGGGCGAAACTAATCCTGTTTTACACTTGATTTTGATTGTTTATTTCACATCTTCAAATAGCTTTAATTTTGTTGCTCATAACGTTATTTTAAACAGTTGGATCTGATGAACTTTACTTAGGGTATATTGATCACATCAGTATTATGAGTTTAATTGCATATGAATTGACCAGTTCTGTTGAGATGATTGAAGACATTTATTTTTTTTTAAGCCATAATCTCACAAACTTACTAGGGCCAAGGCAAATATGTCTTTAAATAGTGCAAAAGCCACCCTAAACTCTATGATTTTTGTTTTGCATAGGCCATAAGCGAATCTTATACATTTTTTTTTTTTTTTTGTCTTTTTAAGCATTTGGTGTCAAACAAAAGCCATAAAGAATCTCAAAAACTTACTAGAGCCAAGGCAATTGTTTCTTTAAATAGCGTAAAAGTAACCCTGAACTCTCATATGATTTTTTGTTTTGTATAGGCCATAAGCGATTTCAATACAATTTTTTTTCTGCCTGTTATAAGGACTTGATGTGCCATAAGAAATCTTACAAACTAGTAAAAGGGCCCTAGCAGAAAGAAACAATGGGTTAGAAGTATAGAAAGTTAAAAGCAAATATATATATATATATATATATATATATATATATATATATATATATACATATATATTAAATTATATGCATAATATTGTGAATATATTCTGAATAGATATGTGAAACTTCTACAAACAACAATGTTACTGATGATTTTTTATTTGTTTATTCGTTTACTCGATGACATGATGATACGAGTGCAGTTACATTTTCCTTTTGATGTGAAATGTATTTTTGATGCGTATATGTGATCTTTCTATTGATCATACAACACATGTATGCTACAGATTCTTTTTGGTTTGTTTATTTTTTTTTACTCCATGGCATGATCGAAATAGTAAAATTTACTCTTTCCTTTGGAGTTACTTGATTTTTCTGGCTCTTGCTGCAAAACCTTATGACCTATGCAAAAAGAAAAAAAATGTACTATAAAGTATTATTATTCTGAAATAGAATAGCAGTTGTAAAAATATTGTTGTAATTTCTGGGCTAACACAATTAATTATTTTAGTTAAAAAAATAGCATTTTAATATGTATTTTCATGCTTCTTAATTTTGCTTTTTTAGCAGCTTTCTTGCAATTATTGTTTCAGATTGATAAAATTAATGTTATTAAATATTTTTTGAAATGTTAATTGTTTTGATGAGGTGTATGGTTGTTGAGATATTTGGATTTAAAGTTTAATAAAAAAAAAAATGTTTAAAAAAAATTAGAAATTTTTGCAGCTGAGACTGTGATGTGCAGTTATGTAGAACGAAAATCCATTAAGGGCTGGATGGTCCACGGTAGATTATAATTTGATACCATTCTTACACCCAGGCAGAGTCTAAAAAGAGACAGGCACATAACTTTATAACTACGGGACTAAAAATAGAAACAAGACAAGTATAGATTTAACATAATACATTTCACCTTTAATGTGGCTTCTCAGATTGTGTGTAGAAGAAAATGACTTTAACAAGTTATACAAAACATAGGGAGAGCTGGGCTCAAACAGGACAAATAATTGGTTGGGGGAAGGACAGTGCGCAGAATGCTTCAAGATTCAGTGCAATGGCTAGGGATGGTGATGGCAGAGGGTGTGTCTGTGACCTGATTGATAAGCACCAAAAAGCTCTCCTAGCAAAAAGCACAATTCATGATAGACACCGGTAGATATTTTGACCACTGGCAAAAGTACACATTCAGGTTGACAGAGTGTAACGAGCCATGTCTCTCCTAACCCCGATTTTCTCTGTTCGAATATGTCCATTTTGTTTGAGTTTTTTCAACATAATGGTTCGGCCGTGTTATTGGCCCCCATTATGGAAAATTACCGAGAACTAACTTAAAAAGCTTCCACTTGGCATTTAACTCGATTTCTCATATTATGAAAAAAAATGGAGATCGAATCGGCAACTTGTTTTGTTTTTCAATTCAAGACCTTGAAAATGCATTTTTTTTTTACATCTACTCACGTTTGGAGTAATAGAGAAGCAGATCAGCCCTGGTTCGATGCATAGGCCTAGTGCAACAAAGTTTTACTCTCTTTCTTCCAGCATTCTAATATGGTAGCACTTTTGTTTATGTGGATTTCAAAATGATTATCATTGTACTTTTTTTTTTTTTAATGAGGAGGCTCTTTGATTCCTCTTTCTCCTTTTTTAACTCCAGGATCTGTATGTCTGTCTTTGTTTACATTTTTGTTTCAGTCATTATCTCTCTCTTTTTTCCTTTCTCTCTCTTTCTCCCTTAATCTCTTTTAAACTGAATTATGCCTGGTCTGTTTCTGGTGTAAATGGATCTAGAATTAAGTTTGAATAGGACATAAAATCAAAATCGTTCGGTTGTCAAGAGGGAACGAGATTTCACGAACGTAATTCTTAGTTTTCTTTTTATCCCAGCTCATAAAGCTGATTTGTCTGAAATGAGGGGACTACACAGTTCACAACGTATACAGAGCACAGAGGTGTTTAAATTAACGTTAACAGTTAGGAACAGGATTTCAGAAAATACATAAGTGGGGAAAAAAGATATTATGCAACAAAATCGTATTATAAAGGTCACCTAAAGGTGTCTGAGTGCTTTCTTTTAACTATGTTATATACCGCCTTGTATGATCGTATTGAGTTTCTGGATAAATTTTAGTGTATTTACTCTGTGGAATTGTGGTTCTGGTTACATTGCAGCCCAGCTGTTTTATTCATTATCTTCAATAAAATATTTATGAGGTCCCCTTAGTATTGATAGTGTTACTGTCATGATACCCAATGTGGCAACTATTTACTTTCACGTTCATTCTCTTTGCGCTAAAGTATGAAACACCGTTTACAGGAAAGGGTTCTGTTTGTGAAACCCCAAAAAACGAAAAGATGAAAAAAAAAAAAACCCAAAAAACCCAATAAACTCACTCTGAATGTTAATTTGCAAAACCGTAAAACAATAAACCCAAAATTGCTTTAACAGTTCCAATAACCAGATCCAACCGACGTGGTATGAGATGAAACTATGTCAACAATGCCAAAGTTGTAGGAAACACGTTACGAGCGTTAAGTTGAGTGTCTCTATATCTACATATTTTATCTCTTAAAACAAACTGAAGAATGTAGTGAACCGTGGGAGAGGAGTCTCTCTTTACCTGTTCTTTTCCAATGATATCGGCTGAGGCTCTTTTTCCTCCTCTTTTCTTAGCAGATACTAACTTACTAAGAATTATTTTTCTCCTCTGGAGTAGTAACAATTTGGTTGAGACGGAATTCACGCAATCAGTATTTACTTAAAGTCGTTTACAGGATGTGTTACAGTATGGAATCTAAGAATCGTGTGTGGAGTGTAGTGACTGTAGTTAAGGATGTGGGTATGGCAAATAAGTCATCAACCAATTTTAATACCTTTATAGCTGATGATATTCTAATGTCAGAATCTTATTACATTTTGGAAAAGGTGTTTCCTTTCCACATTGTACTTCTAAAGGTGAATTGCTACAGTATTGGATAGACTTTATAACAGTACTGCATTTAGGTCATAACACCCCAATATTTTGAGGTCATTAGCATAGTTGATCTGAAAGATATCCTTTTATGACCGTGCACGATTAAATAGCTAAACTGCCAGGAAAAAAAGACAAGGTCCTTGCAAAGACAATGTAAAGTCAAAGAATATTACGCATGGATTCTATAACCACGAGTAAAAGCTATTATAAAGGACATTAGATGAGGTGAAGATGTTGACAACTTTCCAAAATTAAGATACCAACCGGTAAACAAGTAAACATACAGATAAACTGGCATGTTATGTCATTTCACGCCCTGTCGGTTACTGGGAGTGCAGTAGTATGTAATACTGCTGTTTCGGATCAAGGGTCTAGGAGGGTTGTGTCATTTGCTTTAGGGTCAAAGGTTTATACAGTTTTCTTTAGGACTGGTCAATCAGACCTCAAATTAGATGTACATTCCGGTTGCTAGCCCCATGAAAAGATATATATTGAGAGAGACAGAGAGAGAGAGAGAGAGAGAGAGAGAGAGAGAGATGAAAAGAGGAGACACAAGCAAACAGAGGAAATTCAAACAGATAAACAGCGTATACAGACAGTCAGAAAGCGTAGACAATCATACAAGGGGACAGATATCAACAAAACTCAACGAAAACCCTTAGGATAAATTCCATCCTATTTCGTGGAAGATTCAAGTACTTTATTGACTCACTTCATTTTTTACAATATTTGATTTATTTCGTTTTTTTTTTCCTTTTTATTTACTTTCTTTTTCAATTCTTCTTTGGAGATTGTGTTGATTGCCTTCTTTGATAAATTTCACCTCTCCTGAATTTCCCGAAGACTCTTATGCGGAGACGACACCTTTTCGTCAAGTCAGGTTGATCCAGAGAGATATCGAACCCACGACTTCTATTTGTAGGTCGAACACTCTCTCGAAATAGTATTAGTGTTTCAGAATAAATCAAGTTGTCAGTTTTGAAGATTGTGATGATTTTGAGATTGAAACGTTTTATATATCTTTTTGTATTCTTTTTTTTAGGTTAATACTTTATTGGCACAGCATCTTCAAATGATGGGTGAGCAAAGGTAATTTTTTTCTATATTGTCAATTTAAAAAATCGTAAATTTGAGCCTTCAGGATGTAAGTCTGATAATAGTTTGCTGTTTTCTCCCTTTCTTTTAAGACTAAAACAAATGTACTTTTTCTACATTGAATTCGAAATTGCTTGCTCTACATCCTTCACAGGAACTGACTTTAAAGGTCTATACTAAATCTTGTACATCATCATTCTATGGCATCGTGAAATTGCATTTTTTGCTATTTAATCATTTAGGCTGTCTCCTGAACAGAGTCTGTTCTTTATCCTGTAGAGCAGACAAAGCATAAGACATATTTCTCAATGTGATAGCATTACAAATCGGATTTGAGAGAGAGAAAGAGATAAAGAGACATATAGACAGACAGAGAAACTAAAACAAAGAGACACACACCTACTGTTTTTAGATAGATAGAAGACATTGACAGAAATATGAATAAAATCAAGTCAGTCATACAATGTTGAAAGCTAGGACAGATAAAACTACATCTAGGGATCTACGGACATAGTCAAGATACTGGGTGAAAAAATAATGCAGAAGCAATCACAAAAGTACCTCTTTCTCAAAACTGACTGATTGCAGAAGGTATAAACAGTGATCGAATGACACATAATCTACCACCTTGCAAAATGAAAATCGTTTATTTCACACCACAACCATGCGCCGACCAGGAGAACAAAACCATTGAAAAAAGTTGCAGCTAGTTGTCGCCGTGAATTTGAATTCAGAGAAAAGGAAATCTTGAGAATGGGTGCAAGTCACGCGAGTCATTAAAGGTGTATTTTTGCGATAGTCAATGCTAATATGCACAAGTCAAGAGTTTGTTGTTTTTGGTTTTTTTTTTCACAAATCAAAAAGATCCTCTCAGAGAAGCTGATCTCTTCCATTCAGTTATAAACGTTTATTATGGTTGTCCTCCAATGACATACCTCACATCTCGAGGTCGCGAAAGAGACTGACTTATTAGACTGTCACCTGTATAGTATCCAGGCAGCTTACTTGATCTGACCTTCTAATAACCTTTAGGTGTACTTCAAAATGAACAAAAGAGCATCGAAATTATAATATAATAAGTGAAAAAAAATAATTATCTTGTCTCCATAATGGCAGATAGTAAGATAGCGCCATCAGTGGTTACGTTAAATATAACATAACTATTATTAAAAAAGAATAAATACACCACGGCTTTTAACCTCTCGTAAACAATGCTTATTTGTGACAAGTTGAAAGTTGCTACTCTAATGGACCTCGAAAAAAGCATAAAGTAAGTTCTTAGTTAAATGAACCCAAATCTGTGAAAACCTCTCCCGAAATAGCTGTTATACTGTTTTTTATTCCCATGGTAGCACCTCTAAACGACCTGTTATCCTCGCCATTCTCATTGGCGCTGTCCTCATCGCCGTTGGTCTGGCTGTGGGTTTGGCGATAGGATTAAGAGACGATGATGACGACAATAGCTCGAACAGCAGCAAAAACGGTGGAAGTCCTTCAACAGCCACCTACAAATCTTCAACAGGAACATATAAATACGCTGCTGTTGTCGCTGACTCTTCCGTGTGTTCTGAGATTGGCACGTGAGTAGATACAATAGTCGAATACTAAATTAAAAACGGTATTAAAAATTGATTCAAATATAAGATTGGTAAAAACACCACTTGAAATATGTCTTACAAAAATAAAAATAATAACAAAAATATTTTACCTGTGCCAAAAATATAAAATAATTCATTATATCTGTACCTATGACAAGGCTAAACAAAATAAATATAGAAATAAAGCAAAAGTTTGAAGACAAATTTCCATGGAGACAGAATAATGTTACTTGCTGAGAATCCAGATCCAAGCTTGTTAATAACTTAAAATAACCGATGATTAGGATCACAGATGTGGTTTTGTTTCTTCGATGATACATTCTTAACTTGTATTATGTAGGAGTATATAAAATCATGTCTTACAGAATTTGGTGTTTGATCCAGCCCGCCCACAACATCCTTGCAGCAACGAAAAAGTCGAGTACATAATAAAGAATTGGTATTACTAACTTACATTTTACTTAAACCCATCAAGTTGCATTTCGCCTATACATTGAAAAATTCTAGACTTAACAAAAAAGTCGATAATAACAGATCAAATCTTTTCCATTTTATTACAATATTTGGCATGTCTTTTTTTTCTAGCGACATTTTGGGCCGCAAAAGAGGCAATGCTATAGACGCAGCCGTTGCTTCTGCGTTCTGCACTGGACTCCTGAATGCTCACAGCGCTGGCATAGGCGGCGGCTCGTTTATCATTATATATGACAGGTAAGACATTTGGGATGTCATTGTCTATCAGGTTAAATACTGCACTGTTGTTACTTAGCACCAAGAGTACTGTACGCAGCTTGTGAATTCACCTTGATTTTAACAAGGATAAGATAAAGCTCTGACCCTGATATCAGGGTTTCGCCCAAACTTTCCTTGCAGATCCAGAAATCTATTGAACCTTGTGCAGTACTCTTTGTATCCGAATTATCTAAATCTCCATTTTCACCTGGTTTTCATTGCTCTGATTTACGAACTAGAGAAAAAAAATATTCAGCCTACAGCAATCAAATAGTAAAATATCTTTATTCCTACTCCCTAGCCGTGGCTTGACTAATGAATTGGTTTGCATAACGCGGCGTGTCTACAGCAAGGAAATTAATGATCGTATTAATTACATGTGCTATGAAAACAGGAAGAGTTGAAGACTCAAAATAGTGATTGCATACGTCTTTATGGTTGGACAGCAGTATGGAAAACCTCAAGGAAGATTGTGAAGTTGATTGAACTCGTAGAAGAGTAAACAATCTATTTGTGCTTGAGTCTTCATCACTTAATTAGCTTTCCATTAGTTCCAATTCTGAAAATTATCTCTCTCTCTCTCTCTCTCTCTCTCTCTCTCTCTCTCTCTCTCTCTCTCTCTCTCCCTCTCTATTGCTAACTTTACTCTCACCGTTATATTTTCCTTTCTTCTTTTTTTTAATGTGTTCATGTGTCTTTAACAGTGAAAAGAATGAGTGGCACGCTATAGACAGTAGAGAGGCTGCTGCAGGACAAGCTTATCGAGATATGTACGCAGGAGAGGGCGGATTAGAGAAATCCCTTTCGGGTGCGTGTCTAAATGGTAGTACTTATACAAAAAAAAACTGTCAAAGCTATAGCAACATATTGTAAATTTAGTAGTAGTAGTAGTAGTAGTAGTAGTTGTAGTAGCAGCAGCAGCAGCAGTAGTAGTAGTAGTAGTAGTAGTAGTAGTAGTAGTAGTAGTAGTAGTAGTAGTAGTAGTAGTAGTAGTAGTAGTAGTAGTAGTAGTAGTAGTAGTGGTTGTGGTAGTAGTAGTAAGAGTTGTGGTGGCAGTAGTAGTAGTAGTTGTGGTGGCAGTAGTAGTAGTAGTAGTAGTAGTAGTAGTAGTAGTAGTAGTAGTAGTAGTAGTAGTAGTAGTAGTAGTAGTAGTAGTAGTTAGTAGTAATAGTAGTAGTAGTTAGTAGTAGTAGTAGTTAGTAGTGGTAGTAGTAGTGAGTAGTAGTGAGTGGTAGTAGTAGTGGTAGTAGTAGTAGTAGTAGTAGTGGTAGTAGTAGTAGTGGTAGTGGTAGTAGTGAGTGAGTAGTAGTAGTAGTAGTGGTAGTAGTAGTGGTGGTGGTAGTAGTAGTGGTAGTAGTAGTAGTGGTAGTAGTAGTAAGTAGTAGTGAGTGGTGGGGGTGGTAGTAGTGGTGAGTAGTAAGTAGTAGTGGTGGGGGTAGTAAGTGAGTAAGTAGTGGTGGGGGTAGTAAGTAGTGGTAGTAGTGAGTAGTGGTGAGTAGTAAGTAGTAGTAGCAGTAAGTAGTAGTGGTAGTAGTAAGTAGTAGTGGTAGTAGTAAGCAGTAGTAGTAGTAGTAAGCAGTAGTAGTAGTAGTAGTAAGCAGTAGTAGTAGTAGTAAGCAGTAGTAGTAGTAGTAAGCAGTAGTAGTAGTAGTAAGCAGTAGTAGTAGTAGTAAGCAGTAGTAGTAGTAGTAAGCAGTAGTAGTAGTAAGCAGTAGTAGTAGTAGTAAGCAGTAGTAGTAGTAGTAGTAAGCAGTAGTAGTAGTAGTAAGCAGTAGTAGTAGTAGTAGTAGTAAGCAGTAGTAGTAGTAGTAAGCAGTAGTAGTAGTAGTAAGCAGTAGTAGTAGTAGTAGTAAGCAGTAGTAGTAGTAGTAAGCAGTAGTAGTAGTAAGTAGTAGTAGTAGTAGTTAGTAGTAGTAGTAGTAGTAAGTGGTGGTAGTAGTAGTAGTAAGTGGTGTTAGTAGTAGTAAGTGGTAGTAGTAGTAAGTGGCAGTAGTAGTAAGTGGCAGTAGTAGTAGTAGTAGTAGTAGTAGTAGTAGTAGTAGTAGTAGTAGTAGTAGTAGTAGTAGTAGTAGTAGTAGTAGTAGTAGTAGTAGTAGTAGTAGTAGTAGTAGTAAGTAGTAGTAGTAGTAGTAGAAATATAAGCAGTTGTGATGTAAGTAGTAGCAGCAAATTCAACAAGACCAATAGGTACACCATTTTTGATTTTCTTGTAGTGATATCAGTAAATCCAGTGCCTATGTGCCTGTTTCGGTTTCTAGAAGTGACATGTTGGAGTTAATCTACAATTTTTTTTAAAACAGATTCCTATATATTGTCGTCTTCGACCAAGTAGACTGACAGTCAGTGACATTTTGAGAGGATGATTTATATTTTAACCCTTCCACCTCAGGTGGGCTGGCATCTGGCGTGCCGGGAGAGGTTCTGGGTCTGTGGGAAGTTCACCGTCGACTGGGCAAGCTTCCTTGGGCGGATGTTGTTCGGCCCAGCACCAAGCTATGTCAGGATGGTGTGCCCCTTACTGAAGCTGTCCACAAAGCTGTATTATCAACACTCAAAACAAATGAGATGAAAAGCGATTTTGCGTACGATGTTTCAATGGTTATAATTATTTAAATTATGGTCTTTGAGAGGAGGGAGACGAAATATTTTTTGAAGCAGGCAGAACAAAGAAAGAGAGAGAGAGAGAGAGAGAGAGAGAGAGAGAGAGAGAGAGAGAGAGAGAGAGAGAGAGAGAGAGAGAGAGAGAGAGAGAGAGAGAGAGAGAGAGAGAGAGAGAGAGAGAGAGAGAGAGAGAGAGAGAGAGAGAGAGAGAGAGAGAGAGAGAGAGAGAGAGAGAGAGAGAGAGAGAGAGAGAGAGAGAGAGAGAGAGAGGCAGGAGACTTGGTATTAGGTGAGTAAGCAGACCTGAGGGGATCGTTGGGGTATACTGATAAAAGTAGGATAGCAGAGGAGACAACGAAGTCTCAACTCTCATAGAGACAAAAATCAGCTAGGAGTTGTCGAGAGGAGGGAAGCCGGAAAAGCTCTTGCGGGGAGGGTACATGGAGGAGGAAGGTGATCCTATTCATTGTAGAGAGTAGAGTATAGGGAGGTTTAAGTTCTAGAGAGTGGGAGGTGGTCCTAATTATTAAATCATAAACGAAGAATAATAGATACAAACAGCTACTGGACATACCTTGTGAAGCAGGCAGGGCGGTAGATAGATAATCATGAAGATTTGTTTGTCTTGTATGGGTCGATGGGTGAGTGGAATATAGATCGATAGAGAACTGAAAAAAGCTATCCTCTCGTCTCAGCATAAGGTTTACATAATCATACATAATATATACATGTAAATGTTTGTTGTTTGTTTATTGCTTATACTGCATTGGCATTAGTTACAATTTGCGATTGCATAACTCAACCAAACTTTTTGGCTTATCACCTAAAGTCATCGTCATTTTTATCACTTTTTTTTCTCTTTTTTCCACAGCTACTACTTTGACGAGAACAACAATGTAAGGCCAGTTGGGAGCCTCATCAAGATGCCCCTCCTTGCCCAAACTTTCCAAACCATTCAGGACGATCCTGCATCATTTTATAATGGATCTTTAGCTGAGAAAATCGTACAGGATTTGGCAGATAAAGGCATGTGGTGTATCCGATTTCTTTTTTTTTTCCCTTTTTTTTCCATTTTCACATTCTTCTTTTGATTTATTTCCTTTTTTCCTTTCTACAATTTATACCCTTTCTGCTTTCTCGTCGCCTTCCTCCACTTGTAATTCATCCTAGTGATGGTGACGACAGTTGTTTTCATCTTATTACTGCGTCTTACTCTTTAGGTATGAACATTTCATTTTCTGTCTCTTTCTTTAACTTCATTGCGATTTAAAATCTTTTCCTTCTCAATGCTGATAAACACGATTGTTTTCATGTTAATACATGTACACGAGATCGTCTGAAAAAAATGATGCTTTTATGATCATAACTTTTCACAGTTTTATTAAAATTTACATCAAAGAAAATCTTAGGAACTTAGGAACTTAACTTTACTTCTGGGTATAATCACCACTGGGATCACACTCGGAGCCCCAACCTTAGTGACGTCGGCGTAAAAAAAAAAACGTTTGGCTTCTGTTGAAACCCAACTAAGTTTGTTTGTTTTTTTTGCAAAGGAAAAATAGTCTCATCTTGAAAGGACGCTGATTTAGAAGTTGCGTGCCAGAGCTGCGAGCATGGTGATGAAAGCTGCCACAGGCTTGGCAGGACATAATTATGCAATGGCTGTGGTAAATGCCAATTCCACATCAACGGCATCATAGTTTAGTTTTGTTTTCCTAGGTTTAGGGATATGTTGACACACAACACGGTTTAATCTCTCCTTTAAATCAGAAAGTTACCGGAAGGAAGTGTTATCCCTTACAAGTGGCCAATGACTGGTCTTTTTCAAGTTTCGCCCCAATCAGAAACACTAAGAGCGATATAAGTAGCCTCACCCTTCTGCACCAAAACAACAATTCTCATTCATTTTAGTGTCTTCCAGCCCGCAGCTTAAAAAAAAAACCTTGAATTTTTCATTAAAAAAGTGGATGATTTTGTTGAGAGCAGCAGATATCCATGTGAATCACATTAAGGCCAACAGCTTCAATATCCCGACCTTTTTTATAACTTCATTTAGGCTTCTGTTTCATATTAATTAGCCAAAATGTGACGTTGGTTTCGGAATGATAGTTTCTGGATCTATGTAATTGTCACA
>JAWDGP010007897.1:330000-407500 GCA_033675545.1 Elysia crispata
TTTTAGTAGTCTACTGTTAGGGTGCCTCAAATGTTACAATTTATTTGTAAAGAGCATGTTTCTGCAAGAAGAACACACTTTGATATTTAGCCTTTATATGATTCAGAGACATAGTTTTATGTTTCTTCTTACTGGATTATTTATGGCCTCCAAAGCAATTGCAATGTGGCTCCTTCATGAAATACCTAGTTTTGAAAAAGAACAAAATTTATTAAATTCTTGCCTCTTGGTAAAGCTATTGCCTATTATATTGATTATTTAGATTCTTGTAGACTTGTTAGCTGAAGCATAAGTTATTATTTTGAAACAGGAAAAAAAGCAGTTTATGAATTAAATATTTAAGCGTTTCGTCTCATTTATTAAAGACTGGGGCAATCGATATAATGTGCTGAGTAAGTTGCTCCCTAAACAATGCCTAAGATGTTTTAGACTTTGGAATAACATAAGTGAAAATCTCACCTTTTTTTATTTTTTTTTAAATTACCTCATTAATAAAGCCTAATGTTATCTTTGCAAACCTGTGTTTCATAGCCATCGGATCTTCTATTTCTTCGAATTATTATTCAAATAAGGCTAATTTTAAATAGCAGGATAGGAAAAGTAGAAAGCCATTGGATCGGAGTATATCTAATTGATGAGTGATATTGTAATGTTTTATCAAAGTTTATAAATTGTTTTGTTCCTCTTCTATTCAATAACATTTAAAAGAAATTATTCATATTTTTTTTTTTTCAGTTTTGGCAGCAGAGTCAAGGGCAGTCGAAGCGGTATCGTGTTTAACAACGAGATGAATGATTTCTCCGTACCCAACACGACGAATTATTTTGGTCTCCCTCCGTCTCCGGCCAATTTCATCGAGCCAGGCAAACGTCCCATGTCGTCCATGTGTCCAGCCATTGTGTGGGACACAAACCAGAACAAAGTCAGGATGATCACTGGAGCGTCTGGTGGAAGTAGAATCACAACTTCCACTGCTATGGTAAGCGCACGTTTTAACTTTCTCTGCTATGGTGAATGCAGATTTTCTAGATTGGTATAGGTCACAGTACAGTGACATCTTTCAGATCAAGTCGTTGATAGAAAGGTGACCATCGCAGCTTACAATAGGCCATTTCAAAAACTGGCAGATGAGGTCAGAAGCTCGCGTATCTCTTTCCCGAGCACCATTCAACAGACGATAATTGTTAGATTTGCTTCTCAGTCCAAGCAAGACACATTTTTTTGGTGTGTGTGTGGGGAGGAGGGGAGGGGGTGGTGGGATTACGACTCCATTGGTGTTTTGAGAATCAAAGGTGATTCTATCAGAGGTAGAGAAAATAATTATATAATTTTGCCACTAACGAAACTGAAGTGAACAATTGGAAAAAAAAATAAACATATTCTTTTATGTTGCTGGGTTGGTTTTTTTTTTATCTAAAGCCTATCTTGTCAATCAGCTGGATCCCACAAAATTTTATTGAAATTTGGTAGAAACGAATCAGGTGTCAGTATCTTCGGCATGAGAACATTCCATAGAAGACTTAAAAACGTAAATCTTTTTCCGATCCATCATCCTATTTTACAAAAAGAAAAAAAATTTAAAACAATTTGAAAAAGATCCATGGTAAGTCAATATTCTTTTTTTAATATCGTTTTTTTCCCGTGTTCGCCGTTTAATTTTTTTTTTTTTTTCGTGCTTTATTTCGTATCTTTCTAAGTATTTCACGTTATGTCAACTTATTTGGTTTAGGATTCTCAGTGCACAAGTTATTGCTTCTGCTGCTGCTGCTGCAACTACTACTGCTATTGCTACTGCTGCTACTGCTGCTACTACTACTACTACTACTACTACTACTACTACTACTACTACTACTACTACTACTACTACTACTACTACTACTAATGCTACTGCTGCTGCTACTGTTACTGCTGCTGCTGCTGCTGCTGCTGCTGCTACTACTACTACTACTATTACTACTACTACTACTACTACTACTACTACTACTACTACTACTACTACCACTTATGTTACTGCTGCTGCTACTACTTGTTTTACTGCTGCTGCTGCTGCTACTACTACTACTACTACTACTACTACTACTACTACTACTACTACTACTACTACTACTACTAATACAACAAACACTACTACTACTACTACTACTACTACTACTATTATAACAATCTTCTCCTTCTTAGTTCTCTTTTGCTGATGCTATTGCTTTTCTTTAGTAAAAGAGAGCAATGATAAAGTAGACGGAGAGGCAGATGGGAAGATCATGGGAGCCAGAAACAATAACTTGTATTTAACCTTTTATAATGAAAGTGAAGCAGTACCATATGTCCATTTACCAGAATATCATGGATCTCCTGTGGTTTGGACGGTCTCTGCCGGAATCAGTGGACATGCCCAGGATGCACCATCAGCTGATACCGGACTCTATCATATTGGAAAACGATTTTCCAAAAGTAAGGGTTTTAGAGCTTAAACATTGTAACTTATGTCGCCTTAATAAACATGTTATGATAGAGAAAGAGACTGATAACAAGAGACAGACAGCAGACAGACAGACAGTCAGGAATAAAAGGATGTATAAAAAAAATTGAAATTTTTTATAAATTCTAAAAATATTGATAAATTTACTTATAATTTGAATGTAGACCAGTTGAACCAAGCAAAGAAAAAAAAAATCTGTAATTTAGTTTGGAATGGGGTCATACAGATATTTGCATGCGTTGTATTTCATCAGGATATAGAGGAAGGTCTAAAGGCTAAAGGTCACGAAGTCTCATATCGAGGGGGCATGTCTGTTGTTCAAGCCATCGATGTTACCGAAGATGGCATTGTGGGCACCGCAGATTTCCGGAAAGGAGGAGAGCCGCGAGGACTTTGAATGATAAGTGAAATGGTTTGATCTGATTGCGACTGTGGAGGAGATAATCAGATAAATGTGTGTGTGATTCTGCATGTTTGAAAATATTAATATCTACTTATGTAATGTTTGTATAGCCTAACCGAGATAATGGTCAGTGTTGTGAAATTTAAAACAGAAAAGTTGAGTTTTGGGTCAAGTATTTGGAATCAATTATTTATAATCAGTCAATGTCTATTTTGCAATAAAATTATAAAAGAAAAACATTAAAAATTTTATGATGTTTATATAAGCTGATCTATCGGTTCCTGCTGATGTCTATTTCAAGAAGTTTTAATCTAGCCGGACCATAAGCTTCTATATGTCATGTTCTTCTTGTTAAGATAATTTTATTTCAAAACCGGAGTCTGTTCTCAAATAATATATTTTTCGTGCGTGCATCCATTAAAAATCTATGAGTTCACATTATCTGAGTTTAAGGTTGTATGTGTACGTGTATATGAAGAGAAAAAAAAAAGAGGAGAGGGGGTGTGGTGTGTGTGTGTGTGTGTAGGATTCTTTATTAAAAAAAAGTATTTCTTATTATGTAATAATTAATTTAGTCTTGTTTTATGTCGTCAAGTAATCTACTTTATCTCGTCATATAAAAATGGTAATCTTTTTTATCCCATGAGTATCCATTTGTTCATGTAGAAGCCTTTACGGTTTATCAGTTTGATATTTTGCAAGTCCTCATTTCCTCTATGCAGCGTATTTTCCATTACCAACTCCTAACGTTTTCGAATGTATCATACTAAAAATCTCACATTCACCTGTAATCAAGTACGATGTGAAATGTAAACATTTTAATTTCTTTGTAAGACATTTACTAAAATAGTGTTATATGTTTTATCATAATTTTATTTCCTATGTCACAATTTTCTATGATTAGGATCCACTTGGATTCATATAATTTCATAATACCGTGAGTTTTTCACTTATTAGAAAATGATATGAGAAAGATAAAAGCAGATTCATTTTGTAAAATGCTATGAGTATTTTGATTTTGTTGTAATAGTTCAGGTGCATGTAAGCATCCAAGAAAACTGTAGGTGTTTTCTCTGTATTACTCCTATTAAGATTTCAATTGAATTCACTATTTTTTATGGTAAAAAGATTTTTTTGGAACTCTTAGAATAACATTGCTTTTGTTTTAATAGAAAGTCAGTCATCCAAGAAAAACTCAAAATATTAGTTAGAAAACATGGATTTCATCAAACTTTTTTCTGATTAATCTTTCTCTTCATAAAGTTTATAGAAATTTATAAAAATTTTAAGTTACAAGATTTGCATCTTGTCTTTCAAAGGTTGACGGCTGAGCTGTAACTTCATAAACGCATTTTTAACTTAAATTTTAAAAACACCATTAGATGGCTTTTTTCATCAAAATCCCTTCTTTTATCATAACTTCTAAGATTTTAAAACAAAGATTTAACTGGATGTAGTAACATTTTATCTGCTTTTATCTTATATGAAAAAAAAATTAAAATACTCTCTCGTTTCATTTTGTTTTGTTTGTTTTTTTATGTTGCTGTGTTTACATGTGATGTCTCCAGCAGCTTTTAAAAACTAAGGTTTATAAGTTGTGTATGTTATGAAAGAGCGTTGCTTTGTTAAAAAATTTTATGCCCAGCATTTTGAGCATGACAATAGTGATTAAAAAAAAAGTTAATAGTGCTTATGAGTAATTTTAATTTTTTTTGTGTATCTGCGACATTAATTATAAGTCGATTGTAAGTTACTTATGACAACAAAGAAACGTTCATGTGACTGTCTTCCAACACTGCTTATCTGTGATAAAAGTTCTAGATGTGATTTAAAAGTGTTTTTTCAAAGATAAGTTATCTAACAATTATTGTTTAATGGTGGTGAGCCTGGAAGTACTCGATCCACAATAACTAAAATGGTAGCGGCACAGTCGTTGTGTGCGTGTCCTGCTATAAAACGGCCAATGATGCTGGTAGTGATTTTATCTGATGATGTAATCAAAGCACTGCGGTAGTAATATGTGCGGAAACACAACATTTAATTGAAGCAATGGAGATGGCGAATTGCCGACTAGTCATGAAAAACATGAAGGGATTAAGCAGTCTTGAAATGAATTTGACGGTAAAGTTATGGAACTCAAGCCGACACTAATTGGGTAAAAGCTTTACTGAGTGAGCCAAATCGTGTGATTGCTGAAAAAGTACTTTGGGGAAAATGTAAAGCAAATTACACTTTCAAAAAAGTTAAACCCTTATACTTGTAGTCTATGAAGTACAAAGCATTAGAAGGGCACTGTGTCTCAAAAATTGTAGATGTAACTATCAAAACCTAATTGGCCAAATCCTTTTTAACTAATTATATTAATTTTATTCATTATCTATCTCGAAGTCAATCATCAACTAGTATTAAAATCTTCAACAATTCAAAAGAAGTTTGCTTATTTGCGTTCATTTTTTCACAAAAGTAGCTATAATTTGAACTCTGCTCTTTTGTAGCTGTTCTCTCCAAACTTGTTTACCAACGTTAAATCCTAATATTTAAAAAAAAGGAAAAATATTTGAACTGAGTCATAAAATACGAAAAAAAATTACTAGAGTCATTGATCTGAAGTGTGTGCAATCAGATATCTTAAATTAAATGAATTATCACCAGGAAAACATCCGACTCTGAAACCGCTCTTCTTGTGCATACGCCTCTTTTTATCATAGAGAAACGACCATGCTATTTTTAACATTCGTAACACTAATAATAATAATAAGAAGAAGAAAAACATTAACAACAACGGCGACTACGACAAGTAGGATGAAGCCAGTGATGTTTATCCTTGTGATAGTCCTGATGGTGATGATACCGTTGATGATGATATTAACAAAATTAATGATGACGGTGATGATGGTGATTTCAACGATGATAATGATAATTCTCGCGTTGGGGATATAGAATCTTCCATTCAAACGAATTTGAACTTGGCATACTGGACGAACAAACTTCAGAAGGCATTTACAAAATTCAAACAGCTTTTAATACCAATCCCAAGTCCCAAATACCGGTCTCACATATTTAGTTCATATTTATAATAATAAATGGGGCAAATTCTCCGTCAGTGTAACAGACATTGAATCGATTGAAGATTACGGTGTTTAAAAATTCGAGTTCCTCTATATTAAGACATAACTTTAAATTATGTTCCGTTTTTATCCTGATAAGAACAAACCATACAAAGGTTATAGTACGCGCTGTTAGCTATTGGACGTCAATCCTTTCAAGTTTACATCAAAAGAATTATTATACATAATTATGTATTTTAATACATCTACTTAGACATCTTTTTTTTAATATTTTAAGCATAGCATGGTATCATAACTAATGATGTAGAGCATTTTTAAAAAACATACAATGTAAATGTATGAGATATAGGAATTTTTTTAATATGTGACTTTAAAATTTCCATCATTTTATATAGATTTAGTCTCAAGAGCTAGATCAAAGAGGCTCTGTAATATCTAAGTAACATGAACCTTCCTTTAATGTATCTCGCTTGAGATGAAACGCTAACTTTCTAAATTTCTTAACAGATTTTCCATTTTGCTTCGTTCTCTTGATCTCAGCCAACAGCCTGATTTAACAAAATTTTCCCCTATCCTGGTTTGCCTAACATCTGATACATTGGCCGAGTTATTTAAAATCCTAGTGCACTGCTTGGTTGCGCAATGTTTTGCTGTGCATGGCTCGGCGCCTCGTAAACTATGACAATGATGATATCCATGAAGATGAATAGATCTGCAATGTCCATAATACATAGTAATGTTTAATCCATCACATTGCGTATCATTTATTATAATTATTCTGTATCAATTCCTCTCCTCTCTCTCGCTCTCTCTTTTCTTTCTCTTCATTCCTGTCTACTTCTCTCGGTGCTTTTCCCTCTTTTCTCTCTCTATCTCTTTCGCAATACACTTTTCTCTTTATCTCTCTCTCTCTCTCTCTCTCTCTCTCTCTCTCTCTCTCTCTCTCTCTCTCTCTCTCTCTCTTTTTCTCTCTCTCTCTTTTCTATCTCTTCATTCTTGTCTTCTTCTCTCGGTGCCTTTCCCTCTTTTCTCTTTGTCTCCCTCTTACGCACTACACTTTTCTTCTCTTCGTCCCTCGTTATCTCTCTCTCTCTCTCTCTCTCTCTCTCTCTCTCTCTCTCTCTCTCTCTCTCTCTCTCTCTCTCTCTCTCTCTCTCTCTCTCTCTCGTTTACCTTAAAAATTCACTCTTATTTCTTTTCTTATTACCTGCATCCGTCACACTTTCTATGTTTCCGCCCGTTTTACAACTGCCTATTAGTCGGTCCATCTGTCTCTTTGAGTTTCTATACATGTCCTTTATTGCTGTCTCTTTTTCTGTCTCTTTATTGATATCACTTTTCTTTTTTACTTTTAGTCAGCCTCTGTTTCTCTATGTATGTGGTTCTGCTTTTTTTTTCTGTCTCTCTTACCTCTCTCACTCACTCTCTTTCTCTTTCTCTCTCTCTCTCTCTCTCTCTCTCTCTCTCTCTCTCTCTCTCTCTCTCTCTCTCTCTCTCTTTCTCCCTCTCTACTATTTTTGTGTAATTCAGGGCGAGAGGGTAAAAAACCGTATAAACACTTTGTTCTTTGATAACAATATAAAAGAAACCAAAAGCACTTTTCGTGATAAAAGATGATGGCTATGAGTAATATAACATCTTGTGGTCTGTCTACTATCCAGTTTATTTTATTTCTAATTATACGTTCAATTTTGTGCTGCGAACATTGTATCAAATGCAGTTACCAATTTTTTTAGCATCTTATGGGTATTCGGATCACAGTAAACCCAAATTCGTCTCTGGGAATTATAAGTTTCAAAAACTCAAGGTTGTCTATAAGAAGTTTAATCCTCAAAGACCCTAATATCACCCATAAGAGATGGAGATGACTATAAATCCGATATCTTCTTAGAACCTTTGATTCACAATCAACGCAATACCACTTTCGAACTTTTCGTTTACAATAAACCCAATATCGTTTTAGAAACTTTATTACACAGTATGCCTAATATCGTTTTCAAACTTTTGTTTCACTGTTAATCCAAAATCTCTTGATGCCCTTCGGTTAATAATAAACCCATTCTTGTTTCCGAGCCTTAATTTCATTGAAAACCCAGTAGTATTCTTAATACAGTTGGATTGGAATTATTCTGTTTCGTTGATTTGAAGGCTCCTTTAAACAGTTCAGTCACTATTCAATTGGAGAGCAAGTATTTATATTTCACGCTGTGAAAAGAATGAAATCAAAAAATTATTTTAACAAATCTAGTCTCCTTTTCTATCCTTCTCTGACAGATATTGAGGCCCACGATAAAGAGAAGCGTACAGCAAGACAAGCAGTTAGAAGAAAAGAAAAGAAAAAATTAATAAGGACTGATTCTTTTTTCTTTCCGTCGACGCACTACTAGGCCATTGCAGTGAATTTCCCCTGACTTATCTAATTAGTAGGGCATCATAAATCTATTATGTTGATTTAGCCTTTTCGAAAAGAATTGAAGATCCCAGAATGCCAAGTCTGACTTATCCGGCAATTGGAGTACCGGAAAAAAGGGGTTACCCAGTTTAAGACGTGGAAGAAGTAAAAGAACAAATTCACGCGAAACATTTTCAATATCATTAATGGTTTTTATTAAAATATTGTGAAGTGTTTTTTTGTTGTTTTTTTTTTTTTGGAAAAATTAAAATGTGGCTGAATGCCTCATACTTATAAATGGGACAAATTTAACATCGTATGAATATTGTATCGGGATACAATGTCAACTCAGGGAAATAATGAAAGACCAGAAAATTAAGTTATCTGATTTGTAACAAAAACTTTTTCGGCCAAGAATCCTCTTTGTACTACTAATTATAATGAGTTTTTTTTTTGGCCAAGCGTAACATCGTTCTCTTGAATTGCTGTCTACGAACATAAAGAAGAGCTTTGCTAAAAAAGAATAATCCTCTGTCAAAAAATTTGGACCTTCTCTCAACGGCTTTAATAGACAGATATAGTCATGTTCTTTGAATTTTACGTCCACGTTACATGCCTACAGATGCGCGTGATATAGTGTCTAGTTGACAACGTGGTCGCAAAAAGAAATACATGCCTAGTCACTTTTACGATCACTATCTCGAAATTTTACTAATGGTAAAGTACAAAGCAAGGTAGCTGATCGTTTTTGTGATTTCTTTTATCTTTTTATCTGGATGGGTTTAGACAACGCTCGCTCAATGAAAATGGTTTTTAGCATGAAGGTTGAGAAAATATAGATACAATTCCTAACCAAAGAAGGTGTCCATACTTCTTGTGAGGCTGGAACTATTACGCTTTAGCTTTAACTGGACTTTAATCTGCTGCTGAAAAGGTAAGCGTTTCATTATTATAATTTTGATTGCTTTTTCCTTAAAGTTTTTGGAGGGTTTTTTTTTTTCTTTTACTTGGTTTAATTGATGTTTATATATCAACTTTTTGGGTAAAATGATATAGTTTTGAACTTGACGTATCGAGAAAAAATTCACAGGACCGTGGTTTAGAATGCATTTTAAACGTCGTGAGTTTGTTAACACTAGTTTAGGAAACATTCTTCAACAGACTTTATTAGAAGGATTTTAATGTTTCCCTCAAGTACCTCAAATGTCGGAAGAGTTATGATGTAAAACCTAGACATACATTAATACCTATCCAATGTAATAGTACTCATGATAAACGTTTTATTCAATTTCTATTTCACCAGCGATTATATTGACACTATAGAATGTTTTCAAGTTGCAACATTGTTAGTATTACATGTAAAATAATAATTATTATTTGTACACTAAGATTATTATACAAGGATCGATTAAAGGAAAATACAGAAAATATATTTAAAAAATCAGCTAAAAGTATAGTAAACATGGGAATTTCATTATAAAAAAAATGCGATTTTAGCAAGTACTTTATTGTGGGTTGTTCTTTTTTTTACACGATTTTTTTTACTCCTTTTCCATTCTTTTTCCCCTTTTTGCCGTCCCTGATATGAGGTAAAAAACCTAAGCATTAGTGAGTTTTATTAACTTGTCGTCTTGAGATTTATCGCATTTTTGTATACCTTTTCCTGACCAACAAGGAAACTTTTGTTTTTATTTAACACAAGATCAAGCGTTTGAGGAACCAGAGATACCAAACAGCGCTGAGTTCTTCAACAATGATATCAGCTCAGATTATGATTTCAATGGATAACCTGGGCTACAGAGAACATAATTTCTTTATCATAAAAATGATGATATAAACATAAAAATGCAGCTCCGCAAGGAATAGGAAGACTACTGAAATGAATATAGAGATGTTGAAAATGATAATAATTTTGCTCAGAATGACAATGAAGTTGATTTATCATTGGGCTGAGATTGGTAAGCAGTAAATTTATAGAATTTATCATAAGAGACGTTAGAAGTTGTCAGTAGTGGTCGATAATGGAGGTATTTTGATGTTTGTAGATGATAATTAAAATCAAATATTTCTTTTTCATTGATTAGGCAAAAATTGAAGAGTTGTGTTTGAACTGTTGTTTATGATTCATTTTTTTTAATATTTTGGTCTTTCTACCAGAGGAAAACTTAGTTGGCACATGGAAACCGGACGTAATGGGAAAGAGAAGGTAGTTTTATGATATTAGGATTATGTTTAACTTGGAAACACTAACCTAATATGCCCTAAAATAATACTTTTGCATCACAATTTCTCTACCTTCTGTTCCTCCTACAACAAAAATTGTCAACTTTATTCTGTTGAAAAAAAAAGTGCATTGTGATCTTCACTTATTTTGCTTCGATGAACTATAGAGTTCATGCACACTTAATTCAGACTTCTTTGAACCTTGTTCATGTTAAATTAATTTGTCTGCCTAGCCTAATAAACTTGAAGTCTTCTAAGTTATCTTCTCGGCACTTTCAGAACATCTGGCACTATTCTCAAGTCAAGGCAGAGCAGAGAACATTGACACGATAGACAGGGGGACAATGAGAGATAGAGTGGGACCAAAGATTCAATTTGGTCTTTTTCAGAGGGTCAAAATACATGACGATGGTTATGTAATACCGATAAAACTTGTGTTACTTAGTCTTAGCTGCTGTGACATGATCATGCCAAGATACATTGAAGGAAATACTATCTTTCATCGTCTTAATAGGCTTTGTATGCAGCTCAGTTGTTGTTTTTTTCTTGGTCATTTAATCGAAAGAACAGATGCAGTAATTCTTCGCAGATTTAAAAAATTAAGTTTAAAGAGATAAGCATTACTTTGGTAAGACTTTTTATCTTTTTCTTCATTAGTTCCTTTTAAAACTATTTCGAATTAAGTTCATTCTTGACTTATGCACATTATGTTTAACCTAAGATGCCCAATTTCGAAGCTCTAGAAATTGTTACAAAATATGTCTCTAGCCATTTCATAGAATCACCCTTCAAAGAAATCATGTAAACTTTTAGATTTTATACACAATTTGTAGGAATTTCTGTGACAGCTGCGAGAGCAATAACTAATTCATGGAACTTGTTAAGTTTTAAAGAATCAGTTGGATGATATAAACATTTTATGGGAGATAAAGAGGGAAAAAATCGGAGGTCAGTATTTCTAGCATCACTCTCCTACCAAACAGACACACTTAGATCTATTCACAATTTCATTTCACAAATAACTTTGGGTCCAAGTTAGAAGCAATATTCTAAATTAAATTCTATGAGAGATACAAAATTTTCAGTTGCAATAGACGTAGAAATCAGGCTGAAGTCAGTTTTCAATTAAAATACAAGTGTTCTGAAAAATATCTCTTGCGATGACTGTTTCATATTTTACATTCCAGCAGGAGAACACGTCACAACGATCAGTTATCTATGCCATTCATAACGGCTCTGAGTTCATTCCCGTTAGCTTGGCTGTTGGGTTCACATTAGATGTTTATTTTTGTGACAGGCTAAAGCTAGCTACTGTAATGGACCTCGAAAGAAGCATAAAATAAGCTCTTATTTATGTGATCCCAAAATCTGTGAAAACCTCTCCCGAAATGGCTGTTATACTATTTTGTATTCCCACAATAGCACCTTTAATCGACCTGTTGTCCTCGCCATTCTCATTGGCGCTGTCCTCATCGCCGTTGGTCTGGCTGTAGGTTTGGCGATAGGATTAAGAGACGATGATGACGACAATAAGTCGAACAGCAGCAAAAACGGTGGAAGTCCTTCAACAGCCACCTACAAATCTTCAACAGGAACATATAAATACGCTGCTGTTGTCGCTGACTCCTCCGTGTGTTCCGAGATTGGCAGGTGAGTGGATACGCTATTAAATAACAAGAATCATTTTGATTGGAAACTTATATGATTTGCTGTGCTTTATAAATGCATAGCAATAACTGGACTTTTCTAAAAGCCAACCTTTATAATTTCTGCAGGATCGATATTATTTTCAAGCGATTCAATAAACATATAACCCATGTGAGTGCAAAGCGAGACATAATTATTATGGCAAAGCAATAAAATGGCTGTATGAAGATTATCATGTTACACAGCCTTGGACTGAAATGCGCACAAAAGCTCTATTTAGAAAAAAAGTGTTCACCTGGGAAGTTACAGATATGGTCTGTCAAAGGCGTACACCAGAAACACTACAGACGGTTACCTCTCCTCGGTAAAGTCAGTATCTATTTAACGTTGCATAGCATAGAGAGCAGAGTCAGGTTGGATAAGGTTTTGTTGCATTCTGATTCTTGAGTAAATTTTAAATGTCTAATAGATCGTTTTTAATCGGCCAAACCTTTATCGATACATTGCACCTGGTTTGTATGCTTTCTTTTCTAGGGATATTTTGGGCCGTAAGAGAGGCAATGCTATAGACGCAGCCGTAGCTTCTGCGTTCTGCACTGGACTCCTGAATGCTCACAGCGCTGGTATAGGCGGCGGCTCGTTTATCATTATATACGACAGGTAAGACATTTGGGATGTCATTGTCTATCAGGCTTGCTTATTTCAGTGTATCTCTGATGCCAGTCGCCTGTATTTTCGTCTTGTGAGTTCTCATTGAGTGCAGCAGAGATCAAATCAGACCCTAGCGCTGACAGCTGTGCTTCATTGAATACATCTGGGATGAAAATTTCCTCTGATTTCGTGAGCCACTGAAAAGCGTACTAATTAGTACTACGCTCACTTTAGTATCTGTCACGAAAGAGATCTTATTTTGATCAGTTATGAATAAACTGAGAATAAGACTTGGCCAATGAAATAGGTGTCGATGATACTTCTTAATTATGTAACATCCCTGCTTGTATCCCGCTGCGTCTTATAAGAGAAAAATCTGAAAGATATAAAAAAAAAAAAAAACTATTAATGAAGAAAATCTTTTATGCAAGATCTCTTGTCAAGAATAGGCAAAAGTTGAAGAGTTGTGTTTGAACTGTTGTCTATTATAATAAAAAAAAAGGCTGGTTTTTCTTTCGCTACAAGTTTCAAACTTATTCTGTGCATCTTTTTTTTTACATTGCTGTTATAAAAAATACTTCGACAATACAGAGGTGAATTCAACATTTTTTTTAGTTAGTGCCGTCAGAAGGACGCATTAAAAAGTTAAAAAAATGAATTAATCTTTATTCACTTTATTCCCTCTTTCGCTTGCTCCTCTTTCCGCTCAAAATCTTTCTTCTCTTTTGCTATCTTCATGGTTCGGCTTTATGTTTCTTTAGTTTGGTTTTATTTGTCTTTGTTTGCAACAGTGAAAAGAATGAATGGCATGCAATAAATAGTAGAGGAACTACTTCAGAAACTGCTTACACCAATATGTATGTAGGAGAGGGTGGATTAGACAAATCCCTTAATGGTGAGTATCTTATTGAAACTATTCGTCGCAACAGTGTTCGGAACCGTGACAAGAGCATATTAAGTGAAGGTTATAGCAAAAGAAGTAGAAAAATAATTATAGTAGTTATAGCAGTAGTAGTAGTAGTAGTAGTAGTAGTAGTAGTAGTAGTAGTAGTAGTAGTAGTAGTAGTAGTAGTAGTAGTAGTAGTAGTAGTAGTAGTAGTAGTAGTAGTAGTAGTAGTAGTAGTAGTAGTAGTAGTAGTAGTAGTAGTAGTAGTAGTAGTTGCAGCAGTATTTGTAGTAGTAGTAATAGTAGTAGTAGTAGTAGTAGTAGTAGTAGTAGTAGTAGTAGTAGTAGTAGTAGTAGTAGCAGTAGCAGTAGCAGTAGCAGCAGCAGCAGCAGCAGCAGCAGTAGTAGTAGTAGTAGTAGTAGTAGTAGTAGTAGTAGTAGTAGTAGTAGTAGTAGTAGTAGTAGTAGTAGTAGTAGTAGTAGTAGTAGTAATAGTAGTATTAGTATTGTTGTTATTTATATCATTTTTGTAAACACCACTTGTCTCGCTTGTTAATACTGCCTTGGCACATCAGGTGGGTTGGCATCATGCATACCTGGAGAAGTGCTCGGCCTGTGGAAAATCCAACGCAGACTGGGCAAGCTTCCTTGGGCAGATGTTGTTCGGCCCAGCACCAAACTGTGTCAGGATGGTGTGCCCCTTACTGCAGCTGTGCATCATGCTGTTGAAACAAGCCTCACATCAGACAAGATGAAAAACGATTTTGCGTAACTAACTGTTTGAGATAAATTTCAAATGATTAAAAGTCAGAATAGTTAGATTTATACATTGATCGACAGAGAAGTAACTGATAGAATAGCTAGAGAGATAGATAGATAAAATATACATACATACACATACATATAAGTAAATAAATAAATTAATTAATAGATAGATAGATAGATAGATATGTAGATGGAAAGATACATAGATAGATAGATAAATGAATAGGTAAGTAGATACTAGATAAATAAATAGATAGATAGATTGGTTGATTGCTAGGTAGATCAATAGATAGATAGATAAAGCGATGATATACCTATGTATCTGGACAGTTGAAAATTATAAGCTTCTCAATGGTTGAGCATTTTACTTATTTAGTATTGCAACAAGACCTTGATAAATATCATATCATATATATATATATATATATATATATATATATATATATATAATGACATAGAAAGAAGAAATCATCTCTCTCTCTCTCACTCTCTCTCTCTCTCTCTCTCTCTCTATATATATATATATATATATATAGAGAGAGAGAGAGAGAGAGAGAGAGAGAGAGAGAAAGAGTAGAGAGATAGAATTTCTTCTTTCTATTCATATGTCTTTTTAAATCTTAAATTTCCCTTGGATGAATGTTTTTAATGGAATCAAAAAAATTTTCAGTTTCATTTTGTCACCTTTTTTTCCCTGATTTTTTAATTTTTTTTCCTTTTTATGTAAATTTTCGTTTCTCCTTTATTGGTTTTTTTTTTTGGTTATTATTCCTTCCTGTTTTATGATTAACAGTATTTTGTTGGCATTTCTTTTTTTTTTTATCTTTCAATTAGTTGCAATTTATAAACAGCAACCTTTTGTGTAATAACAATATGAGCATCATTTGTTGTGTCTAATTTGACAAAATGTTTTAAACAGGAATGGTTTCTAAGCTCCCTTTCTTATCCTCTATCTCCTCCTTAGGTATTATTTTGACGAGAACAACAATGTAAAGCCAGCTGGGAGCCTCATCAAGATGCCCCTCCTTGCCGAAACTTTCCAAACTATTCAGGACGATCCTGCATCATTTTATAACGGTTCCTTGGCTGAGAAAATTGTACAGGATTTGAAAGATGAAGGTATGAGGCTACAAGCAAACGCCATCTACCTTTTTTTCTTCGAATTTTTTCTCTTCCTATTTTCCTGTATCTCTTCTTAGTTCTTGTTTTTTTTTTTATTTAGTTATTTCTCTTACTACTCGTCTTCCCTCTTCTTCTACCTCTTCTCCTCTTTCCTAGGATATATTTGTGCCGTCTTTTACCTCCTGTTGTCCTGCTAACTGTTGCAGATAGTTTGAAAAAGAACACTTTTAAAAATAAATAGAAGCCATGGGAACGCTACTGTTGGTTAGAATCTTGACGCTTGGATAAAATGTGTTATGTGTATGTGTCACAAAATAATGATGGCCCCTAGAGATTTGTCTCTTGCTGTGGCATTTGAGAAAGATAATTATCCAAATAGTAGCGTTTGGGAAAGTACCACAAATAGGAGCTCCTGGTCCAATGCGACTTTTAAAGTTCTTGTAACTATCAAACAGATGCCCGCATAGCCTTTGAGTTCAACTTTGGAAAAGTTTCACACTGTGAGTTGCTGATGCATGCTTTATGAGAGATATTTTGCGTTTATTTTGCCTGTAATATTTTTCCTAAAAGATATAATCATACCGTTCGTAAGTTGCGCTTCATCGTTGATTTGAACTGGATTTCATCGAGTCTCTTTTTTCAAAGGCGGGATAATATCCCTGGATGACTTGAAGAATTACAAGCTTAAGTGGACAGCTCCAACGGTTCTACCTCTTCCTGGAGGGTACACAGTGTACTCGATCCCAGCTCCTGGAGGAGGGCCTGCTCTGAGTTACATACTTAACATTCTGGCAGGTAAGTCCACAGATTTGAGTCTTTATGTTTTTGCTGAGAACATCTTTACTTGCCCAATGCGACAGCACCAAGCCGTTGCTCTCAATCAAATTTTTTAACACTTTTAGAATAGCTATTCTAATTCGAGAGACAAATGAATATGGAGATCTAGCCACTAATCCCCTGTTTTTCATCGCTATTCCGTTCAGGCTACAACATGAGTAGCTCCAACATCGCAGATGAGGAAAATAAGATTTTAACTTATCATAGAATCATAGAAGCTTTCAAGTTCGCATATGGAAAGAGGACAGAGATGGGCGATGAGGATTTTGTTGATATCAAGCAGGTATTACTTTTTCATGATCATAAAAAAGTCTTTGCAATTCCATAGTCTTGAGTAGCCGATATAGAATGATCGCACTATAATTGATTTGTGAAAGGAATTAGTGTTATATAGGGAATCGGATAATTATATACGTTCAAAATCTTTTTGAGAACTTTTTATAAGGCTGCTTAAAAAGCTATGTTCCCGCAAAATAGTGCTTAAAATGTTTCATGTGGGAATTCATAGGTGCTCATCTATTTAAGCTTACATGATATGGATGAGTTTGCAAAATTAGCTAACTATTCCTATTGCATCCACTGAAGTCTCTTACAGATCTCATTTCTTTTTGCTTTAAAATTTTTTATTCCTGTACTATCTCTTTCGCCTCATCCTCTCCCTACACTGATAGCCTTTTTTTTTAATTACATTTGGATGAATCTTAGAAGGGGAGAGTAGAGGCCTTTACATTGTTGCGTCAAGTTTCTATGCCTCTTTTGCCCTTGCTTGTTTAATGAGGTGAGAGCGGGTGGAGAGTAAGTGAAAGAGGTTACTTCACGTTGAACGAATTGAGAACTTTCAATAGTAATAAAATATTTTGTAAATCAGTACTCTACGTTAAGGGCTTCTGTGCAAAATATACTAAAATGTGGCTTTCTCGATTTCCTCATAGATCATGGTGCCGTTATCAAATTTATAAATGTAAAACTTGAATCAATCTAGGCTTGTATGTTTGTATTTACTGATGAGGGTTAGCCATTACTTATATCAATATTTTATTAAATTAGGTAATGCACAAAAGCATTTTCATCAAAGAATCTTTTTCATAGCTTTGAAACCTTTTTCCAGCTTGTGAAAAATATGACCACGTTGGCATTCGGGGAGGCGACCAGAGCTTTGATAGATGATATGAAAACTCATGGAATCGCCTACTACAACCCTAGTGCAGCCATTACAGAAGACCACGGGACAACCCACATCTCGGTCCTAGACGGCCAGGGAAACGCTGTATCTATTACCGGTACCATTAACACCTAGTATGTTACCACAGCTCGTCAGAGATAGAGAGAGAGAGAGAAAGAGAGAGAGAGAGAGAGAGAGAGAGAGAGAGAGAGAGAGAGAGAGAGAGAGAGTCGCAGATAGGCAGAGACAACTTAACAGACAGGTTCATAGCAGAAAGACAAACAAAGAGCTAGATAGAGAATGGCTGACAGACAAATTAAAGAGCTGGAGGGAGAGAGGTAGGAAGAAACAACGATAAAGAAAAAACAGAAAGTAACAAAAAGAAAGACGGATAAACGAAGACATAGAAGAGGAAAGATATTGAAGGAAACACGAAGACAGAGAGACACTTAGGAAGAGAGAGAGAGAGAGAGAGAGAGAGAGAGAGAGAGAGAGAGAGAGAGAGAGAGAGAAAGGGGGAGAAAAGGGTAAAAAGACATCGAGAGAAGCGCAGAGATACTTCCAAGGAAAGAGATGTACAGAGATATACTCAGATATACTGATAGAAAATAATGAACAAAGAAGATAGAGAGAGAAAGAGAACGAAGGAGAAATTGAGAGAACAAAAGAAGGAGGAGTAAAAAGAAACATAGGACAGATCCACAATGCGTCAAAGAGAGAGTAAGAGAGAATGAGAGAAAGAGAAAGCAAAAAGTGACAACGATCAGAAAATTGGTAAATATAAATATAGGGAGAAAGGTACCGATAGATAGGGTCTTTGATATCTTTAGCTAATCATTTCCTTGCTAATCTTTTACGCAGCGCATCATCATTTTAGGCAGAGATCTGTATAATTTAAAAACCTTATTCTTACGATACTCCTAACAGCATTAAAGCTTCTTTCTTCAATACACTCTTTTTGCCTATTTAAAAGAAGACTTTTTTCAGAATGAAAAACTTGCAAATCTAGCTGCAAATCAAATCTATATTTGTCTTATTTAAACTATCTGAGATTATTTTCCTGTTTGAAATGTTGCCAATCTTTTGTCTAATTAAATTACCCTACTGCAAGACATACAATACGGAGGTAGAAGGCTTGGAGCTGCCACATATGATCATGGAAGAGCACTCAACAAACTGTTCTTGTTCTAAGTGAAACAATGAGTTATCTCTCTTTTGATTATTTTGGTTGTTTCCCATCGATATTTAATTAGCTTTAAGTCATACGGTTACTTGGACAAGTCAATAAAAAAAAGTCCTTACATTTCATACACAATTCACAGGTTTTGATGGTAAACATTTTCATATTTTCACCAATAATTTTTTTATGAATTATGTTCATCATAGCACAACAAGGTGCAAACTTGTAATAGTTACAAATTAAGAACTTTAATTTTGTCTTACTTTAGATTAGGTCTCTAGATTGTTTCTTATAGTGGATTTTAAGCCATCGCTGCTGAGGGTGTTGTTGGCGTGACTAGATTAATCGTTCCTCTTTTTTTCTAAGGTAAGATAAAGAATAAATCAAATTCTTTTCCAGCTTTGGCAGCAGGGTGAAGGGCAGTCGAACCGGCGTCGTGTTTAACAACGAGATGAATGATTTCTCCGTACCCAACACGACGAATTATTATGGTCTCCCTCCGTCTCCGGCCAATTTCATCGAGCCAGGCAAACGTCCCATGTCGTCCATGTGTCCAGCCATTGTGTGGGACACAAACCAGAACAAAGTCAGGATGGTCGCGGGTGGATCCGGTGGAAGTAAAATCACAACTGCCACTGCTATGGTGAGCGCGTGTTTCTCTTTTTATTTAAAAAGCGCTTATTTCATATTTTAGCCTGTGCGGAACAAGATTACTGCGAGACTACTCTTGCTGCCGTCAGGCCCGGTATAGGATTGATATTTGCATAAATCGCGATCCATAACACCTTTTTTTTTGTATCGACTGTTATATTTTAAAAGAAAAGTGATTAGTTTGTACTGGTCCTAGTCATTTTAATCTATTGTTGGTTTTTGAGGTGATGTTATTCTGTAAAATGTCATAGACGGCTCTGATGGTAAGGTTAAGAGTGTAATGTTTATTTAGCTATTGATCAGCAATCCTTACGAATATGCTGGGTTTATTTTCATCTTCGTAGTTTTTTGGCTGTTAGCTATTAAAGGTGGATTTATTTTTAGATCATATTATCCCAAACGCAAAGTTATTGAAGATGCTGCAAATGAAGATATGGCATTTCTTTTATCTAAGTATCAAGGTTTTAGGGAAAAAAGAGTATATACTACTACTACTACTACTACTACTACTACTACTACTACTACTACTACTACTACTACTACTACTACTACTACTACTACTACTACTACTACTACTACTACTACTACTACTACTACTACTACTACTACTACTGCTGCTGCTGCTGCTGCTGCTACTACTACTACTACTACTGCTGCTGCTGCTGCTACTACTACTACTATCACTACCGCTACTACAACAACAGCTACTACTAGTAGTATTAAGTAGACAACGACAAATTTTACTACAATTACTTTTAATCCTACTGCCTCTGTTGCTGCTTCTAATATTTTACCATTGCATCTTCTACTATCACTTCTACTAGTTATTGTCTTTTTTTTTGTACCATTCCCAAGATCATCACCACCATAACTTCTGTTGAAATCAGAACTGCTACCATTGTCCTCTCGATTGCTAATGATTATGAAAATTGATTATAATGGCTGTAATGGTTTTTTTTTTGGGGGGGGTGGGAGGGGGGGGGGGCGGGAGGGGGAGGTAGTAATGATGAAAAGCAGAAGAAAAGGAGAATTAGAGTAAAAAGAGGAGATTAGGTGCCAAATTAAAAAAAAAAATTAAGGGTCGATTATACTTGTTTCAAATATTTGGAATAAATTATCTGAATAAATTTAATTTTGTTATGTTTGTTTCTTTTATCAGAATATCATAGATGTTCTATGGCTTGGGCGGGCTCTGCCAGAATCTGTGGACAATCCCAGAATGCACCATCAGCTCTTTCCGGACTATGTTCAAATAGAAGAAGATTTTCCTCAGGTAAAAAGCTGTAAATGATGGCTATATGTCAGTTCATCAAGTGAAGTAGAAATATTTTTAAGCGAAGGCATGTACATGTGAGCGAAAGAAAGAAGAGCAGAAAGGAGAGCAAGTGTATGAGAGTGAAGGAGAGAGAGAGAGAAAGAGAAAGAGAGGAGAGAGAGAGAGAGAGAGAGAGAGAGAGAGAGAGAGATGGTTTGAGTCATACGCAATCGATAGTAATATTTTTTCAATTGCATATAAAAAAAAACTGTGATAGAAATTGTTCATAATTTAGCTTAATATTCTCATTCTCATATCAGGATATAAAAGATGGGTTGAAGGCCAAAGGTCATGAAATCTTACCACAAACGGGCATCTCCGTCCTTCAAGCCATCGATGTTACAGAGGATGGTATTGTGGGCACCGCAGATTTCCGTAAAGGAGGACAGCCTAGAGGATTCTGATGAACTCAGTAGTTTTCACTGGTACAGCAGCGACACTCGTCTGAAAGTACGGGAGATTACCGCAGCGAAGATTATCATCTGAAAGATTATAAATAAAGCCCTATTCTCTAATTTTTAATATCTTATTTCGCGGCCGAAAAATTGCCTAATCTCTTTTTTTAGAGTTACAGGCGTAAGAAATGTATATGGTGCGATTGGTGATGTATTTTAATTCTTTTGTACATTGTAATGATAGGTATAGAAGTTTTTAAGAATAGCTATTTATAATCTTGCTAACAAATGTTGATCAATTACATATCGACATGATTTATAAAAAACCCTGGTTATACAATTTTTAATTTGCTACCAGTTTTCTTATTATTTTCATTGTAGTTTCATGTACTAGAGTAATTTAATTTCATAACAAAGTATTCTGAAGAAGTTAATGCCTCAATTATAATAGAAGGCTCTAAGTCGTTGGATCATTCACGCTTCTGTTCTTAAATACGCCGAAAATATAGTGTTCTTAAAAATCGTAGCACCAACATTTTCATCGATTCAAGTTTAATCCAGACTCAAATTGAAAAAGGTTACTTTCCAGTTATGTTATGTGCAGATTCTCCTTAGGAAATTTTGATCCCATCATTAATTTTCCTTGATAAACGTTTCTACCGTACAAGCATAATAACCTGTGCAGGTGAACGGGTTTGGAAGATATCTACCTTGAAAAAAAGCAATTTTATAAAAAAAAAAAAATACAGATTTATTCCTCCAAAGCGACTCATTTAAGAGTTTTTAAGCGCACAAAGAGTCACAACAAATGACAAAGTTCAGGTAATATTATGGAAGCAAGATATATGCAGTACACAACAAAACATAGATCATTGGATGTAAAGGAAAAGAAAAAAAAATTAAAAGAAAGTTTTTATTAACGCAGTTAAAGTAACATCTCGGTCATCTCCTTAGCAAAGCTCGGGACCTCTGCGTGTGTATTAAATTGTGGAATATATGAAAACGTGCCTAAGCTATATCACGCCGTATTGCTACAAGGCTCCTGTAACTGATTTTGAATTCAATTTTTTGCAATTTGTTAATTATCTCCATTGGCACATATTGTCTTCAAACCTCAGATCTCAAAGCCTTATAAAAACCTCAATTCAGAATTCCTACATTGCTTTTAACCCGAAAAGAAATTTTCAAGAATTCTGCACTGTTCGATACAGGAGTCTTGCGTTATTCTATCCGATACGCGCGATCTCAGATTCTGGTTGTAGTAAGGCCAGTACAGGAATTTTGCAGCACGTTACAATTACTTCTAACATATGGTATATTGCAAGACTTTTGCCGTATGTTTGAAATAATTGTTAGAGCTCGTCCACTTAAAAAAAAAATCATTACTCATTCATGATAATGTATATAACTATATCAAAGTTAAAAAGTCTGCTTAGGAAGGAAAACAAATAACATCTTATCACTTTCCATCTTTATTGAGCAGACTTTATCATTTCCTGATATTATTATGTTCTGTAATTTACTTTCAGGAACTCTTCTCCCATGAAAAATGCTTATGATGAAGACACTGGTTGGTTATCAACATATCACCTATCATCATGCAAATGCTGCTCTTTTTTCATTTCAGAAATAACATTGATAATAAAATAGTCAAGTAAATGAGAAGAAGTGCTCAGGTGTGCTCAAAATATCACCTATTTACTAAGAGATCTCAAGCATCATTTAAGGGTGTGTTGAGAGGGCACCTACCACCTGGCACAATGAAGTCATATGGACTTGTTCTGTTTTATATAAAGACATTTTCCTGTATCCAGAGCTTTATGTATCCCTGATAAATGAGAAAAAAATATCAAAAGAACTTTTTTTGCCCACTTATTCAATATTGTTAATCAATGTTCCTGTGATCTGTGGCTCAACAAAGTTGTGTATGAAGACTGTCCTTCGTCAAACTTATGATTTAAGTCAGGCACATCTGAAGGTGACATTTAGATCAACTTTATCAATCAGATAATAAACTCAAAATGTATTTAAACAATGTCAAGATGCACCTTTTCCAGCCTGATTCTAATATGAGACTAAGAGACTAAGTTTATTCAGATCTTTGTAATGCCGGCTTATTCAATGTGATTATTTCAGTTACTGTATCTACATGTGTATTTCAACTTATTATTCGATCAATAATGTGGTCTCGGGTGATAATACACTGCGCTAAATGTTCGACATTACGCCGTTTTCTTTTTTAACTAAGCTCTTCGACAATTAATTGAAAACAAATAAAATTATGTTTAAACGCTTTGAAACATTTATTCTTGTAGGACATGTTTGCCACGATTAGCAGAGAGTTTAATTTTTCAGTCACAAGGAAAAAGATCACAAAATCTCTCTGCATTAAGCATAGAGTTAATAGTCCAGTGCTAGATTTGTGTGCATCTAGTAGTGTACACATTTTCCATAAAAAGACTACCCAAAAATTATTAAAGCCAAAAAAAGTCTGTCCATTTCCTGAGGTCCTCTGTATATGATTAAAAAAAACTATGCATTGTGCCTATAAAAAAAACACTGAAACTTTTAGAAAGAATTTTCTTCTTTTTGATTTCCTTTTTTTTCCATTCCAGTCAAAACGTTATGCCTTAACTTTTTTCTCGTAGTACTAAATTTTAGGTTGTGTAATATCATACTTATTTCATTTTAAAAATTGAAATTTGATATAAATAAGCATCTAGGCCTACATTTCTCAGAAATATAACAATCAGTTGTTTATAGTGTGAAACTTCCACTCACATTCATTCGTTTGTTGTTGTTTTTTTCAGTATTTTTTAAAAGAAAAGAAGAAATGCGAAGTTTGCATATTTTTTTTTTATTTCTACTCTTTGTGCTCCAAAATATGGCATATCCTCTAAGTTTGATAAAGGATCTCAGCTGCTGATTCAGATCTATACAGTCCTTAACAAAAAGTTGTGTGATTACTATTTCAATACAGGTTTTTAGTATGGCAAGTACTGAGTAGTAGATCTACACTCTGCCCTGAAGGTTGCGCCGATCCCTCCAATGCAGCGGAGAGCATGCGCTTCCTCTAGGTTTTTTCTCCTTCTTTTTAATGGAGTATCTCTATGGTCTAGCTAGAAGTTCAATTATTAAAAAAAACTTTCCGATTTATTTCAATTCATCCGTCATAATCACGTTCACTTTAATAACAGTTTAAGAATGATTCATCCTAGATAAATTTTATATTATTGGTTCTTGCACGTCAAATACATTTGACACAAAAGACGAGGAATACATAGGCCTGATTATATGAACTTATTGTATGTTTACTTAAAAAACAAGGAATTCACTCTGTAAAAAAAAAAAGTTTCAAGGAAAAAAATCGTTATTTTAGAAATATCTAGATGCCTGTCATTTCAAGCCGACCTTCCTACAGCCCCTCACAGAAGACAAAGTAAGATGATTTAAAATGTGTATTACTGCATATTTGAAGAGCTTTTTGGGCTTAAATTACGCAAAATAATATCCAAGTATTTAGTAATTATATATTGTTTTTACTTGTAAAAATAACAATGATGGTGATAACGGCGGCAGCGGCAGCGGCAGCGGCAGCGGCGGTAATAACAACAACAACAACACATTAAAGCAAACTGATCAACATCGAGAAGTAAACAAAAGATTTGGGTAATTAACTGCAGATTTTATGACATTATCCAAATATGTATTATGTCCGCAAGATAGAAAACTATGAGACGAATACATTTCGTTATATCGTCAGAGATGAAGATATCACAAGTAGTCTGCAGGTTATAAAAAGATGTGAAATGAATTTGCAGCTGGTAATTTTAAGCATTTAATCAATTAAGGCGTCAACGACTGTTTGTTTCTCAAACTTTTGACTCCGTCGGGCAGAATAATGCAGATCGGTTGAGACACGCACGTCAAAATATAAAACATGAACTTAGGACTTATAACCGAGGCCAAAAAGCCATCACGACAATAATATTTTGTTTTACACCTAAATCGACCCAACGACGACGAATCAGTGATCAGCAGATCCTGTGTCTTGTATTAAATGCTTCACCCCAAGACTTTTCCCTTTCCAAACTATTTCTACGTTACATAATATGTAAAACATGACGCAAGTTCGGCTCTTCAGTTGGGCTTAGGTCCCCTAATTTTACAAAGGAATCTTAAACTGCAGTGGCGGCTCTCCGTCAAGCCAACGGCGGAGCTGACAAGATGGAATACGATCTCAAAGAGAGATGACTCGACCAAGCCGGAGGATTGAACCTGATCTTCATCGCGAGTCCAGTCACTATTAGGATCATAATGTACCGATTGCATAGCAAATGATTGAAGGTGCTACGTCAAGTTATCAAGATAATCATTTTGATATCGAATCATAAAAACTTTAAAAAATGGCTCGATCAACGTTGAGTACCTCGTGGTGCTTTTTCAAATTTGTTCACATTTTTTTCCAAACTGCCTAATTCAAATGTTGCGCAATACACTATTCATGTGTATATTATATATGGATGTATCATTGGACTGCAAGAAAAATTAGCATCAAGACCGATAAATTTATTGGAAATTTGATAAAGGCCCTTCAAGATATCATATGTAAGCCTCCGTCGGGCAGCACAAGACTAACAAGACGGGGTCTTTACCCAAAAGCTCTTGGTTCTCCATTTACTCCGATAAGACATATGTAAACTCGATAATAATTAATTTGGACATAAACAATCTTCAACAAAATGGTAATTTAAATGAAAAAAAAAGTCAGTTAGCATAGATTTATAAAAATCTAATTATGAAATATATATACATGGAATATGTTCAGGATAAGTGTAAAACATAAGGTACTTTGAGTTCAGCAAAGTCATTTAGATTTCAATGAAAATCTGGGTCGAGATTCATGAAAAGACACACACATACGATTTAGTTTTTGTTACTTAGGGAAAAAAATCAAACTTTTCCGGATTTTAGAGACGTAAATATCGAGCAAACAGTCATCCAAGCATTTGGATGAAATCAGTTATGTTTTGCAAGCAGGCTTGATGAACGAAAGGGAGGAAATAATTTAAAGTTTAGAGTTCAAAATTTTTATAAGGACCAATGCTGCTTTTTTTTTACCATCATAAATATTTTACAGATTTCAGGTTTATAGAGAATTAGGATCTTTTCATTTATTTTTAAGCCTTTGGCCTTGGAAGTGAAGGTAAATATTCCGATTTTAACTTTATATTGGAGTTTCAAAATAGCGAGGCCAGACTATTTGAGACCAAGTTTGATGCGTTATGTTTGGTTGTTGATTGATAAAGCGCTCCCACAACAAGATTATTTTAGCTTTTTTTTTTTGTTGTTGCATTTCAAGCATTAAGCCACCGTCGGGCAGGGTGGAACTGAAAAGATCAGGCTTTAAACTTTACCAACTGTGTGGTGCTCGAACCCGCGAAGAAGGTGCCTTTGGTTCCTTTGAGTAAATTAGTGTCTGAACTAGTTTGGAACAATGCAAATATAACAATAGATCTAGCTATCAACTGGTGATAATTAGCATCTTTTAGCATAGTAGAGTCACCGCTAGCCATAATATATTATGCAAGGTGAGACCCCAAACTCACTCCCACAAAAATGTGCTTGTTTGTTTCTTGTATAATATACGCCTCCCACAAACCTTTTAACATACCAAACTGCAACCACTATCGAGCGAGGCAGAACTAAAAAGATGAGGCGCTAAACTCATCTATCTGTGCTGTGGGATTCGGTCTCGCGAAGTCGATCAACCTCTCAGTCACCACTTACAAAATGTTTGGTGCAAGTAAATACATACCATACAACAAGAATGATATTGTACTTATCAGATTATGGCACCCCATTTTTTCATTGATGGTTTTAATGGCAACAATAGTTATACAATAATATTAAGACAATTTGAGTTCTTAGCTCAAACATGCGTTTCAAACATTTAGATCTTTTGAATTTAGAACATAGACAACAAAAAAATATCTTTTTCACCAGAATACTGCTTTGAGGAAAAATGCATCAATAAAACACAGCAGCTGATTTCAACGAAACATTTCATATAGACCCAGAAGAATGTTACATACTTGAAGGGTTAGCCTTGCGTCTATGGTGGGTTCCTTTTTGAAAAACTTTTTTCAAACCACTTTTTTTCCCGCTTTGCCTTTTTGTTTATAAGACATTCAAGTATAATGAAAAAAAATCGTGATAAATTACAAAGCAAAAATTAAAACGAGTTGTAAAAAACGACATGGAACATTAAGCAATGCATTTAGAAATAAGATTCAATGCTTATTTATTTATTCTTTTATTTATCTCATACACACAAAAATAAGCTCCAGCTTCTTTTGCAAACCAAGAAAAGCCCCAGCCAAGCAGGGCAGAAACGGAGATGAAGCACCAAAAACCATCTACCGGCAGTGTTGGTCTCGAATCGTGACGTAACATCCAATGAATGTCTCACTGAACTAATAATACATTATATCAGATCAGAAGAAGGTTATTAACAATACAACAGCACCATGACATTGATATTAAGTTTAATTTACGATATATACATATCTTTCTAAAAAAAAACAATTAGGTTGACAAAATTATGGCACCGGTATTTTTTACACGATACGAGTGCAAAAACATTCATTGGGCTGAAATAATTATGGTTTTGAAAAATATTAAATCAAATAATGAAGACAAAAGCTTGGATAAAAAAAAACTATTTTAGATAACTGTTGGCCGTCGTCAAGAAGATTAATATTAAACTCGTCCTTCCCCCTTAATACTTTCCTTCTATAATTTATCGTGAACATATCGGTATAGACGGGTATTCAACCTAGAGGACCGCTGATTCAGATTTTACCCGAGATTTTACCCGAGTATAAATGGGTAAATGCCTCTGTCTGGGAGTAACTTGTAGAACCTATAATACACTAGTGATGGCGAAAAAAAACCGCACACACATACACACGTAAAATTAAGACAGTTGCAAACTCAAAGGCGAAATATTTCCACCCATGCTCAATGAATTGGCTTCAATTTTTTTATTGAATGTTTCATAACTATATTCCTATGGGATGACAGTTTGAGACCCCATCACTGCTGACAGATGGAAACAGATTATAAGCTTATTTGTTTGTTGCTTGATTTAGCCCGTCCACTACACAGTTATCTAAAGCCTTCTTTCATATCAAACTTAATCCCGCGTCGAGGGTGGCCGGACTGAAGTGGTGAGGCCTAAAACTCAGCTACCGACGGTATAAAGTTAGGTCCTGAGACCCCGTCGGGCCGTTCAGAGCGGAACAGATAAAGCCTCCCCCTAGATGGATAAATTGAGCCCCCGTCGAGCAGTGCACAGCTGAGAAGATTAGTATTCCCATAGGTTACAAAACAACCCCTGTAGGGTATTGAAAAGCTGAATCGGTAAGCCTCCGTCGACCATTCCGAGCTGAACATATAAACTGATGTGATGGTTTACATTTCTCTTTTTGGCAATATTAACAGTGCTATACAATATTTTCCTCTATAAACTATAGTCCGCGAATCAGTAAGACAGGATATTCAATGGACACGATCGTTGATAAAAGATTTGAAGCGAGTGTAAAAGAGTGAATGCAAGAGTAACTTGTCGAACGTATGATATAAGTATGGGTGTGCAACCAAACACACAAGAAAGAACATCGAAATGCCATTTGCGTCACAAATTCGATGGCGGAATGATTATTTCACCCGATGATCAATTTATTAATTTTACTTTTTGCCACAGAATATTCCATAATTATATCAATCCGACCATCCACTAAATAAGGACGTTCTCAACATTTGGGCCTTACATTTCACGGAAACCCAAATTAGACATATACTGGGATTTGGAGAATGATCATCAATATAAATTAAATTCCAGTTAAAAATCAGTGTAATTTTGGAATGTTTTAAGTATTCTTGTACTGTTAATATTGACCTAAAAATGCCGCCCAACGTAGGGGCCCAAATTTTACCATGCACTTGGAGCAATCAGAAAGAAGATGGAACTCTTTTTTTTAACTTGATGAGATCGGTCGCCAAATACTGATATACAGCTGATAAGTTGACGTAAGATTTACACTGTCAGATGCTTTAAATAAGTAGTGTGTAGACTATCAATAATGCATAAATTATTCAAAGTTAATTACTTTATGAGCATCATAGTGTGAAAGTTCAATATAAGGTCTTAAACACACAAAATTATCATAGATCTTTATCTCTCCGATATAACAGGGAAATAGGCAGTAAACACAGAGAATTCCCCCAATGGCTATGGCGAATCAAAAAAGCGGAGACAAACTTTCGGTGTGCACTTATTACAAAACTGCTGCTGTCACTCCAATTTCTCATAAAAAGCGAGATAAACAAAAATAAAAGTATTTTCTTCGAAAATATGTCAAACTTAATTTATTCATACCTTCATCGAAGTGCCTTTGTTATGTTTGAAAATACCCTCTAAACAATCAACAAGGTAAATACGTTCTTCGAATAGTGTTACGTTCTTCGAGGGTCTTCGAAGAACCTTAAAAGGAGACGCCTGCTTTCCGTTGAGCTACGAAAAGGGTTAAGACGGTGAGATCAAACGCTCACCACCAGATAACTCAGCCAGATTTGACGCCTTACAAAACAGTAAATGTATCGTTATGTTTGTTTCTTCTAGTATTCCAGTCTCACACACTGCATCCGCTGTGAGAGTCTAGAGAGATCCCACCTTAACCCTTGATGAAAGTCAAAAAACCTGAAATTCGTTGCGGTTTATGAGAACCGGACTAGCCCTGACGGAGGCAAAAATGGACATGTCTGTAGGGAAAGTGTCGCAAAACTAAAGTCCAAAAGAGCGAAGCAGCTCACAACTTGGACATAAATTTGGATTTTGCAATTTTTCTCGCCAATATTTTTAGATAATGATTTTACTAGTACTACAAGAAAGTGCTTACCTGCTGAAAAAAAAAAACGCAAAGGAAAAGGAACGCGGGAAAGATTTTTATAGATACGGAGATCAGAAAAGAGTGCAAACTGACAAATCATTCTACTAGCTGACCGTTGAGACCAAACCTTAAAGGACAATAATGTAGAACTGACGAAACTGGTCCAACCAGATCCACCCAAACCGCTTCCGACTCGCAGGATGAAAAACTGGTGAAATTGACTTTTTGAATAAATTATAATATTGACTTTAATGCCTTCTTTCCTTCCTAGCCTTCGTCTGTCTGTGTCTCTGTCTGTCAGTCAGTCAGTCAGTCAGTCAGTCAGTCAGTCAGTCAGTCAGTCAGTCAGTCTGTCTGTCTGTCTGTCTGTCTGTCTCTTCTCTTCTCTTCTCTTCTCTTCTCTTCTCTTTTCTCTTTCTGTCTCTCTCTCTCTCTCTCTCTCTCTCTCTCTCTCTCTCTCTCTCTCTCTCTCTCTCTCTCTCTCTCTCTCTCTCTCTCTCTCTCTTTCCCACTCAATCGAACACCGAGCCTTCTGCCCTACTTGTCTTCAATTCCTGATTGAAGAATTAATTTTTTTTAGGGGGGAGGTGAGTGAGTGTGTGTGTGTTTTATTTTCCTTGGGCGCATCAAGGTTCACAATTGTAACAGCACAGGCTAAAGTGCAGGTTAGGATCATGCAGGTTAGTAACGTGCTGTTAGCATGCGCAAAAAAAATATTAAAAGGAGCAATGCCAATACAACGGTAAAACTTTTAACAGACGCGCCATATTTTTAGAGTATTAACATTTTCAGGTTTAAATGGCATGAATGCGACGAAAAAATATCTAGGTCTATAGAGTCGATAAGTGATTCAAATATTTGGCGTGAAGGTACAAAAAAATTAGCCTTTGTCTCAAAAGCTCTAGGTGAAGGCTTAACCCTTCCCGCACATCTTACACACACACAACAGCCATTGAGCACTTATAGGTAATTGTATCTTCCACAGCGTCGGTTTCCAAACACTACTCTATGGAGAAAATAAGCCCACTACGGAAGGATTAGAGATCAGCAAGTTACACAGACTGGGAAGTTCTAAGCTCGCAAGAATGGTGTTCTCAACAGACACAAAAAAGACCGAATGAAATTTTAACGAACAGGAAAAATCCCAAGAGAAAGAAAAGTAAGTTTCGATCCGCTTTAAATGAGGCTTATAGTAATAAACACATAACGGTAACCAGGGCATTGATGTGGCTTTAATGAGATCGGTTGCCAAATACTGATATACAGCTGAAAGTAACCTATATTTAATGAGACCTTGTTTGACAGAATACAAAAACTGAAAATCCTCAATCGATTTTCGCCACAAAATCAAACCCTACTTGCTAAAACACACATTAAATGAAAAGGATGATAATCGAATTTAAAAATTATTAAGAAATATCGATAAACAAAACGTTTTGTGCCCCCCACCCCCTTTTTTTTTTTCAAAAAAAAAATTTTAAAAAACCAGCCCAAAACCTATAACGTAATCACTTTTCCAGGTTCTGCACAAAAATTATGAATTGACATCTCTCCGCTGATAAAGCGGAAAAAACAACCGATAGGTGTTCTTGAATATAAAAAAAAAAATATTTCTGCGGCAGAGCAAATCTTTCCAAATAAAGACATTATATTTTAACACAAAACGGCAACTGATATCATATTAAAAGCGCATTATGAATGAGCGATATTTTCATAATTTATAATACTTTTTCTTTGTATCATACAACCTTCGCAAAACTGTTCATTTAAATTACACGCTGTGTACAAAATGAGAACTGATATTTTGCATTTGGTAAAATGAGCAAAACTACGGTGACCGAGAAAAGGAAAGAATCGGATAGAAATAGATAAAGAGAGGAATTAATGAGATACCATGAAAACAGATATATTGACTTGCACACGGTCATACACAGACAAGAGGAGATAAAGACAGAGATAGTAACAGAGACAAGATGGTGATAGAAGACAGATTTCCTGTACACTGTGCGACAATTATAATAATCAATGACGTGTTCGATATACAAAGTGGCAGATCAATTAGCAGCTGGTAGATCGATAACAGGTAAAGTGCAGCTAAGCCGACCTCGTTTTAGGTAAAAGACGATAACTCGTTAGGTTGCTGAACTAACAATACTTTACCTCCCAAAAAAAAACTTCGTTCCTTTGGATATATCGGCACGATTACAGAACTTACGAACAAAAAGTGAACAAAGTGATTTGGGGTCTTATCTGCATATCAAACAGCAGCCCCCGTTGGGCATAAAAGAACTGAAACGGCGAGGCCCCTAACTCATCCAACGACGATGTAGGGGTCAACGAAAGAAAAATATCCCTGGGGGATTTCATATCGATCGTTATAACATAGGTGCTCTTCTTTGGTTAAGATGGATCGCCATTTCCCGAATCACTTTTATGATGAAGAGAAAAATGTCTTTTGTCACTCGAACAAACAGCAATCCTGATAAAAGTGCGAATGGACAGTTCCAATAATCATAAAGAGGGAAATTGCATTTATTTGGGCAGTAAACGTCTTAGAGGGGATGGATCATTCCTCAATAAATTAACAGGTTTTAGGTTTAGCCTTCTACAGGCACGTAGCCGGGCGAGGTAGTGACGATTGTCACGGTTGGTTTCCATGAAGTGCAATAGAACATTTTCTTGCTTAATAGTTTCTTCAATGTTTGAAACATTTGATCTCTTCAGGTGTGGGAGTGTAGGGAACGCTCCCAATTTAATTTTTAACTATTATACAGTTTTATATATTATATAATTTTTTATCCCCATGGACTGAAGTATTCTTGAGTCTAGGTTAGCGTCCATCAATAGAGATGTTACAATGCAATCTTTATTTCAGGTATGAACATACGGCTGGTCGTTGTTGCGAAATTATTTTTGTAATAAAAACAAATTGTCTCGAACCTAAATTTTTCTTTATCAAAGAGTCGCGTAGAATGTGAAGAATTTAAGTTCATTAGGACATTTGCCTTGAGGTGGGTTAACGAGTGAATTTGAAATAATAAAAATTGATTTTTTATACCCCGACAGGCTGAATACTGTTCAAATAAAGAGTCGGAACTAAGTTGTCTGACTAGATCTCTAAATTTAAACGTTTCTGCAGGTTTTTTGTGGGTAAAAAAGAAGAACAAAGTTACATGAAACGATGCAAAGGCTTATGGGAGTTTTATGTTGAGAAAATTATTATTATTTTTGTCCATCCTTTTTCCCACCTTTCCCGCCCTCTGATGATAAAAATGTTACCTAATGAATGGGGTAGAATAAGCTTATCAAGACTATCACATACTTAAGTATGCATTTTGACATTTCCTTGGTAAATAAAACATGTTCTTCAAACCTTGAACTAACGAGAGAGAGAGAGAGAGAGAGAGAGAGAGAGAGAGAGAGAGAGAGAGAGAGAGAGAGAGAGAGAGAGCAGAGCTCACGTAAATTCTTCAACGATTCAAAGCGTTGGCTCAATGTCATTCAAGATTTATTCAGTTCCCTAAAGAATTCACAGTAGTTTGAGCTTTCGCTGGGTCGCAATATGGTCGTAGTTTATCCTTCTACAGGCAAAGATAAAAGAATGAGTGGGACAAGGAGAGCTCTGGGATGGCAACAATAAGCTTCCTTCAAGTGAACGATTTGAACAAGTTAGCCTAGATGGCAAAATTAAACCTGTGCCGGGAAATGAAGAGCTGAACTGATTAGCTGCTGTCTATCATTTCAGATTTAAGCACAAACTCTCTTGAGATGGTAAACTTAATCCCCAGTTGTGCAATGCAATTCTAAACAGATTGGCCACTCTACGAGATGGTTAAAAACGAAGCCCCCTAGGGCAATGCAGAGCTGAGAAGATTAACCTCCTCCTGGATGGCAAAATTGAACTTCATAGGGCAATGAAGATCTCGATTAGCCTGTTGGTCATTTCAGAGCTGAACAGATATATGGAGATAGATTGGCTTCTCTCTGAGATGACAAAACGAGTCTCCGTCAGGCAATGCATTAGCCTTCCTTGGGATGGGAATTTGAGACAACATCGGTCTATCAAGATCAAAACAGATTAACCTCTTATTTGATTGATTGGTTAATGATGCAGATCGGACTTAAACCCTCGTCGAGCTGTCAAGAGCTGAACAGACTAGCCTCCTTAAAGCGTGACAAATTTGGCCCAAATCGAGCATTACCAATGCTAAAAGATCACCTTTTTATGGAATTGCAATGCGAGCCTCAGTCGAGCAGTAAAGTGCAGAAAAGGTAAGCCTCCGTCGGGCTGTATAAAGCAAAATAGATAAGTCTCCGTCAGGCAGTATAAAGCAGAACAGATGATTCGGGTAAATCAAAGCTGAGCAGATTAATGTATTCATCATTTACAAATTCCATGAAAATAAATAAACTACGAAGAATCCACGTCTGAACACGTTTGTCTCTTCGGGAAGATTCATTCTAATTAAGACGTCATTCCATTTTTGCAGCTCGATGGTAGATGAGGGATCATTTAGTGAAAACTTGACAACATCTGTTCGGCATCTCCTGAGGAAAAAATTTTTAAAACAATCATACTAAACATATTTCGATTCATTGATCGATTGTCAACTGATGACTTTATAACTGATGCTTTGTTATGCAGAATACTCTATATTGCCATTTAATTAGTTTTTGCTTCTTCGAGCGTTGCATAAACGTCAAGGATCATTATTTCTGAAAGCAATAGAAATACTGGAGGTTGCAAATGTATCGGAGACTGTAGAGTTCAAACCACTAGGTCAGGCGATAGAAAATTCATTGCAAGTGCATAGACCAAGTTATTCCCTATACTTGACAGTATTAACCACCGATCCTTGTGTCAATAGATACATCGATTTACAAGAAGCAATAAATTGTTATTGGGCTCAGAAGCTAAGAAAAATGTACTGGATCCATGTTGGCACCATATATATATTCCATATTTCATAAATGTAATGCGATATTCCACTATAAAGAAAAAACTATAGTAGTTTTACTGGAATCGCTTTCGATTTTATATGAAAACACTTGAAGCACTATCTAGCGTTATATTAAAAAAGAACTTGAAAACAATGATACTATTTTATTAGTTTTCAAACACCAGATTACTCTTGATTACTTTACTCGTGTAATGACGGGACCATCACTACCTGTAAAAGTAAAAATGTTCTAAGATTTTTATCTTTTTGGACACGATAGATGCAATAAATCGGAAGAATAGGCTTTTACTCTTGGTTAATTCCTTTAAGCCGCAAAATTTAATTTTTTTTCCACTGGTGTCCACTCTCTTGTTTATGTTTGGTAGAAATAGAATAAGAGGATAACTTTTTGTGCTTTAGATCTAGCAATTTAACTCGCTCAGTCCAAACACATTCTTTCAAAACTTTCCTAACGCAGTGAAGAGTTAAGCCTTCAGAGTTTAGTTAAGTTTGAACTAGCGAGGTGGATCCTGTTGCTGTGCGTGTGTGTGTTGGGGGGGAGAGAGAGAGAGAGAGAGAGAGAGAGAGAGAGAGAGAGCGAGAGTATGTGTATTGAAAGAGAGGGGGAGAGGACAATAAACAGGGAAGATTAGGATTCTTTTGGGAGGGAAAGAGAGGAGGGTGGAAGGGAGGAGGGTTGTAAGCTGAAGGAGAATAATTCAGAAACAAAGATAGATTGCGGTAAAAGAAAATATTTCAATATAAAGAAAGACAGGAAAAGAGAGCACGAGAGAGAAAGTGAACATCTAAACTTACTTTTGTCAGAGCATCTATCAAAAAACATGCCATGACGGCTCTCTCAGGTTAGATCTTTGGTCTTTGGTCATGACTCTCTGATTTATCTGCTGTTGAAATACTGTGGACCACATTACAAACTTTCTGCTGTCTAGGCTTGACCAAGATTAACTCCTGGTGAGGAAAATAAAACAGCCTCTAATTCGGGGGGGGTGGATGGAACGTCCACTAAAGTATATTAATTTTTTATATTTAAAGTTAAAATGGAACTATTGATTTTGGAAAAAAAAGCCATTTTTTCAATGAAACATAAAATTAGGCGATTTAAGTCTTTAATTGCCATTATTATTTTATCGATTTCATTTTGGCCCGATTATCATATTCTTATATTTACAAAAACTAGGTCTGCAACAGAAACTGAAAAAAATAGTTACAGCAAAATGTTCTTTTGACGAGACCAACGTTCGGCTTTCTAACTAAACTCTTTAATTGTAATAACTCGTCAAGCTTACCAATCCATAGTTTATTCTTGAAACTCCCTGCTCTCGGGCCTCCTTTTGCATTGTTTCAGAAGTTATTCCAAATGCTGAGAGCATGAATAAGCTTTTCTGGTTGTGTTTCAGTACACATTTCTGGTCCAAGATCATTTACCTCTCTTCTCCGTTGTCAACGTCAAGCTGGCGGAAGGGAGAGGGAATGAGGAGAGACAGCAAAATAAACTGATCAGAAATCAAAGAAAAAAAAAAAGAACATATACCCCGACAATTTGCTCTGAGGGTGGACAGCATAAGTTACTCAACTGCAGATTGACAGAAACTGATACATAGAAACCAAGCGTTAGAGATTTTTTCAACCACTCGAGGGCATCTTATAAGGTTATTTACTTGAATGTCAAAGAACAGCCTGTATAGTTTAATTTATCCTGAGGTTAAGAATTTTTTTTAGCTTGTTTAGTTTAAAGAAATCTTCAAAACTGCCATTAACTTAATCATCTAGATGTAGGGAGCCTTTCTGCGATAAATATTTACCCCCCTGAGTCCTGGAGCAGCTTCAACAACGTCAGTCCACGACTCGAATTTTAGACACCTCTCATATCTTTCATGACTCAACTCAGAGAGACTAGGGCTTTTGCAAACTTTGGATCGGCGACATCCGGGATCTGATAAAGGGACGTAGACACAATTTAAAAAGAAGAAAGTTAAGTGAGAGAGAGAGAGAGAGGGGAGGGGGGGGAAGAGAGAGAGAGAGAGAGAGAGAGAGAGAGAGAGAGAGAGAGAGAGAGATGATTAAGCGAGGGGGAGTATTGAAAAGAAAAAAGATGAGAAAACAACGATTTTTTTTAATTAAAAAAAAAAGTTATGTTTAAACTTAAGCTTGTTCGTCTCATGAAGCCCATTCATAGGACGGTGATCTTTGGCCTTTTACTTTTTCAAAACTAAGCCTCCGTCGGATATGGCGGGAACTGAAAAGATGAAGCTTTTAACTCACCTACCGACGGTGTGCGACTTGAATCCGCGAAGATGGTCCTGCAGATATCAGGGTGAATGCTCTATGCCCTTAGCCTCTATACTTGGGTAGAATATCCACGAGTAATAATTTACAAGCAATGTTTGCAGATAATGATGTAATCTACTTTAGTCCCATGAGTTCACCTCGATAATTTTCACTTTTTAAATATGAGTAAGTCCATACTTAACTTAAAATCTTTACATTCATCTTAAATAAAACAGGTGTGATATTAAGCTCAAATTAACCGATAGGTTTAAATTTGTTATCTTTAAAACACTGATTCCATAACCTAATTTTACATCATATTACACGAGAACAAGGAAATAATCCCACACGTTGTTCGTGAATTCTTCATCTGTTCCTCAGCTGTCCGAGAAGCCGACCAGTCACACAGACAACAAATCTCGGTCCACCGTGAGAAGTTGAAACCTGGTGAAGCATTTTACTTGATCTTTACTTAATGAAGTAGAAAGTTTCTATATGGAATGTCTGTTTATGATAGAACATTTATGTGAAAGAAATTCCTCGTATAGTTTTACATTTGAAAACTTTCATCGCCTTTCTGCTAACTCCACGATGATTTTTCAATTTACAAAGCCGTGTATGAATGTTTATAAAAAAATCAATCAAGCGATCAGCCCTCGTTCATGCTACCATAATTAAGGAAGTAGTCAGGACCTGCAAATTGACATGTTAACTGTTTTATAAGCCCAAACCTCCTCGGGTGATAACCTCGGGGCTTCGAGATGTAGAGCAGGAACCTTATCAAATCTTAAAACAAATCGCGCGCAGGATGTAGGAACATGTTTATTGATTTTGGTATCTTAGTGTTCCGAAATTGGTGAAGCAGCAAGGTGTGGCTATGGATTGATTAAAAGAATTCAGATTTGTTGCAATTTTTTTTTTTATTTCACCAAGATTTCTAGTTTTGCCAACTCTAAATAATTTAGAAACGCATGGGGACCTCATATGGTTGTACAACCAATTTATAGGATTACCCATTTGAATCCATTTGTTTTGTTGTTGTTTTGTTGTTCTTGTTGTTTTATCACGCTCGCGAGAAGAGAAATTTAAATTAGTATATACATAACTTTTAGGGAAAGCTATTTAAACAGAAAAAAAATATTTTAGTATGGACTTAAATTTGATACAACAAATACTAATTTGAGAGAGCTATCAGAGGAAAACTGAAAATAAGAGATAGAGATCATCGAGTTGGAGGACAAAGTAAGAAAGTTAATAGGTAGAGGCCATGAATCTAAGGAAAACAGGATAACTATTTGAAGCCATAGGATAAAGAAAAAAGAGGAAACGAGAAAGAAAAGGTATAGAGACTATCTTGACTTAACACCGTTTTGATAAAAAAAAAAAAACAAGTAACTAAAAGAAGACGTAGGGTAGAGGAAAAAAAGAGTATAAAAACTGGGGTCGCTGTTTTAAGCAAAAAGATGGAAGAACAATGGAGGCAGCCCGATAGAGAATAACGGAACAGAAGGAATAGAGATCACCAAGTAGAGAGAAGAAGGAAGAAAGGGACTGGTTGCCACAAATATTAGGAAAAGTGAAGAGAACTATTAAAAGCTATCGGATAGAAGAAAAAATCAGATAGACTGGAGGCAACTGGTTTGAGAACAAAAAAAAACTAATGGAATCAGAGGATGGAGGAAATGGATGATAAGGGATAGGAGTCACAGGATAGAAGAAAAAAAAAAGACGAGGCCACTTATTTGAGAATGATAAATCATAATCAGTGAAAGTTATACAATAGAGGAAAGAAAAGGTTGAAAGAAATCAGAGGCCTCACTTATGAGGAAAACGGAGAAAACTAATCAAAGCCATTAGATAGAGGGAAGGCAAAGGAAGAAATATAGATCATCAGATAGGAGGAAAAAATATGTAGAGGGTTGGATGCCATCTACATGAAGCTAGCAGAAGAAGAAAAAGTTTTCTATGTGACTTTCAGATCTTCTTTTCACTTTTCCTCCACTTTTTACCTTTTGGTTTTAGGTTTCTGATCCTGCACCCTCTTGAGGCTACATGCCTTCCAGGGCCGCAACTTGTGCGTTCAGTTGCAAACTCAGAGGCAATGACTACGTGCAATGTCATTGCAACCTCTGCCTGTTTGTAGAGCCAGAGGCAATGACTAAGTGCAATGCCATTGCAACCTCTGCTTTTTTTCACAATCCCAGTGGCAATGAACAAATGCAATGTCATTGCAACCTGCGATGATTCAGAAACTCAGACGCATCGACTTAGTGCTATGTCAATGCAACCTCTGTCTATTCAAAAACTTAGAGGCAATGACTTAGTGCAATGTCATTGTAACCTCTGCAGTCACATAGACTGATAGGCTTCAGACACCAGATGGGTCAGGTCGGGACTCGAACGTCACACATCCGTTCTGTCAGTGCGACGCTCTGCGGCCCTGACCATCTGGTGCGTCTAGTATCAGGAAAGGTGAAGAGAAGAGCTGAAAGTCTCAGGGAAAACTTTTTCTTCTCCTGCTGTCCTCACGTCGATGGTATCCAACCCTTTACATATTTTCCCTACTATCCGATGAGGCATATTTCTTCCTTTGTCTTTCCTCTATCTAATGGCTTTGATTAGTTCACGTTTTCCTCAAGTGTATGGACTCTAATTTTCTCTAAACTTTTTCCTCTATTGTATAACTTCCGCTGGTGATGATTTATTATTCTCAAATAACTGGCCTCGTCTTTTTTTTTCCTTTTTTTCCTGTGAATCCTATCCTTATCGTCCATTTCCTCCATCTTTTGATTTCCATTAGTTTTCTTCTGTTGTTCTCAAACCAATTGCCTCCAGTCTATCTGCTTTTTTCTTCTATCCGATAGCTTTTAATAGTTCTCTTCACTTTTCTTCATATTTGTGGCAACCAATCCCTTTCTTCCTTCTTTCTACTTGGTGATCTCATTTCCTTCTGTTCTGACATTCTCTATCCGACTGCCTCCATTGCTTTTCCACTTTTTTGCTTGAAACAAGCGACCCCAATTTTTACACTCTTTCTCTTCTACCCGACGTCTTCTTTTAGTTACTTGATTTGGTTTTTTTTCAAATCGGTGTCCAGTCAAGATAATCTCTATCCCTTTTCTTTCTCGTTTACTCTTTTTTTATCCAATGGCTTCAAATAGTCATCCCGTTTTCCTCAGATTCATAGTCTCTAGCCATTAACTTTCTTACTTTGTCCTCCAACTTGATGATCTCTATCTCTTCTTTTCAATTTTCCTCTGATAGCTCTCATGAATTTGTATTTGTAGTATCAAATTTAAGATTAGTCCACACTTAAAATATTTTTAGTTAAATATTATGAACAAACTGATTTAAATTTCTTCTAGCGAGTGATATTTAAAAATCGATTCAAATTGATATTCCTATAAACTGACTATAAAATTGCATGAGGTCTCCATGCGATTGTCATTATTTTAGATTAAATAAAGCTGAAACTTGGTGAAATGAGAAAAAAATAGCAAAAAATCTGATTTCATTGAACTAATCTATAGTCAATTCCTGCTGCCTCTCCACTTTCAGAAAACTACGATACCAAAATCAATAAATATGCCCCGGCATCCTGACATCCCTAGGGATCAACAAAAAAAGAATGACTGAATAGAAGGAAACATGGTGAGAAGTGTTGAAAGTCGCGAGTGAGATAGACAGGAAAAGAAAGGTTGGGTAGGAGAAACGAGGGAGCGATAGTCGAAATTGAAAAGTTAGACAAAACAATAAAGAATACAACTTACAGCTGAAGCCAACACATGAGGGGAAAGTAATGGAACAGGAAAAGAGTACAAGCTAAAAGATGGTGAAGAGCCACGAAGAAAATTGGGGACGAGCAAAAATTACAAATTGAGGCGAAAAAAGAAAGGATGAATAACAGATAGGAAAAGGCAAGAGAGAGTTTTGAGCCAATACAATTAAATAGTAGAAAGAGGAATTAAGGAGGCAGTAGTTAGTAAGAATGAGGAAGAATCGATCTAAATGCTGAAGAATAACAAACGAATTTAAAAAAAAAAAAAAAGCGGAAGAATGGTGCCGGAAGTCATAACAAAGAAGAAAGTGGAAGAGAGTAGCTGGAAAGCAGTGCATGCTGGAACTGCCGTGACAGCTCAAACATGGCGATGCCTTGGAGAGTTAGGTAATGGTTAACGTTGGGAGATTGGTGTGAATGGTCGAGGGCAAATTCATAGAAAAAATGGTTACCATCATTTGAAGGAGATTCAATATTCAAACAGCCTTCTTAAAAACAATTTATTGAGTAATCTTTCACTAAGTTTACTACACCATACGTGATCTTTTGATTTTACCTATATCTTTTCTCTAGATTGCGGTTGAAAACAATTTTTCATACCAAAGCAAACCCAAAATTCTTGAACCCAGATCATCTTATTTTGCTTGCAATGATTGTTGAAAATTTACACGGTATTTAAAAAGGTAATCTTCAAAGAATCGTTGAGTGAATCTGAGCTTAAAAACCAACAAAAACGCGTTTGCGAGTTAAAGTTAAAAACAGTTTTTCAGTACAGACTCTGAATAGGATCATAAAGAACAGCAGCAATTACAGATGTATTTTAATTTAAATACTTTGATAAAGATAACGGTAAAGAGCAAAGCTGGCAATGGGCGGTGTCTGGTGACTCGTATCAACAAAAAAATCAAGATAACTATTGTATTGAAATATCCTTAGTCGAAGAAATTGAAGAATCTGTCTAGGACATCGGTATATGATCTACCATGCGCAAGATAAGAAATAAAGATTACGACGTAAACAGGTCCCGGAAACAAAAAAGACGACACAGAAAGATAGAGGAAACGGTGTTCAAACGGGATTCGAGGGACCGATCGCAAGAATTGCTATGGGAGAGAATAATTTAAGTGACGAGAGGCGATAGCAACTCGTGACTCACTGTACTTCCGTTGTAAAATAAAACAAAACCATTACAAATTAAGGTATTCTTGCAGATATCGGCCCAACTCACCCTAAGCTTTAAAATTTTATTTTTCTGAATGAATTTGATATGCTAAACAAGAAGAGGAAGGTTTTATTCTTCGCAAATAAATACTTTTCAAGATATAAGCATTTGTGTGTTGCTCTAAAATCCCATTAAACACAAGTTTTGATTTCGTCGGGAAATATTCAGTTCTGAAGCCCGACGTGAGGTGGGCCGATATCTGCAATTTTATCCAAATTAAAAGTAAATTCATTACTGCCTTTTCTTTAAAAAAAAAAACGAGAAGCATGCAATAATTATATTTGCATTTATGGGTTCAACTTCTTATAAGCTTGAAAATTGCATGTTTCACAATGATTTTCATACGCTGAACACGAATATGAAGGTTTTATTCGTCGCAAATAAACATTTTCAAGATAAAAGCATTTTTCTGTTGAACTGTTTCCAGTTCTGTATACCCATCCGCTTGATAGACAGTGTTAGAGTTCGGTCTCCACCTCCCTTCACATCCCCCCGCATAATTTGTCATAATTTCATTTACTAATTACGTAATCGCAACGATTTTCACTACAAAAATGCATGAATTTAGGCAAAAGAAACACTGTAAGACAACGAAGAATTCTCTGCGGAATTTGGGCCAATATCTGCAATCAAACTTAGATTCGTTTAGACAGCTGCAGGGTCAATGTGCTGGGCAGTCTCTTTGGGTCATCCAGGAAAACATTCTCATTTCATTCTGAGCACATGATATGACACAACTCTTTGCGCGTTGTCATGCTATCAGTTTGAAGAGATAGAAACATCGTGGAATAAGGACAAATAAGGATTGCAAGTTTTCAATAGCTAATCTTGACCAAAGTGCTCTATCAGACTGTTATAAAAGTACCGTACGTCGGATAGGTAATCTCAGGAGATGTGTATATTAACTGAAATATTAAAATTGCGTGCTACACAGTAATATTTTCAAAAGAAACAGGACTTACGAATTTAACATTAAACGTGGGAGGCCAGTAAGAAGTAATTGTTGTAGTTGATACGGCAGCACAACGAGAATTCAAAGTATTTGTTAAATATAATTGTACTTTAGTAGTAGTAGTAGTAGTAGTAGTAGTAGTAGTAGTAGTAGTAGTAGTAGTAGTAGTAGTAGTAGTAGTAGTAGTAGTAGTAGTAGTAGTAGTAGTAGTAGTAGTAGTAGTAGTAGTAGTAGTAGTAGTAGTAGTAGTGTAGTAGTAGCAGTAGTAGTAGTATTAGTGTAGTAGTAGTAGTAGTAGTAGTAGTAGTAGTAGTAGTAGTAGTAGTAGTAGTAGTAGTAGTAGTAGTAGTAGTAGTAGTAGTAGTAGTAGTAGTAGTAGTAGTAGTAGTAGTAGTAGTAGTAGTAGTAGTAGTAGTAGTAGTAGTAGTAGTAGTAGTAGTAGTAGTAGTAGTAGTAGTAGTAGTAATCTTATAAAGGCGTGCGATATATTTAATTGAGATGCCAATGTTCACTTCTGGGAGCAGCATTACAGGTATTATTGCAGATATCGGCCCAACTCATCCTAAGCTTTAAAATCGGAATGAATTTGATATGCCGAACACGAATATGAAGGCTTTATTCGTCGTAAATAAATACTTTTCAAGATATAAGCATTTTTGTGTTGCTCTAAGATCTCATTAAACTACAAGTTTCAGTTTCGACGGGGAAACCTTCAATTGTGAAGCCTGACGTGACTTGGGCCGATATCTGCAATTCTATCGCATTACATTTGCTCTTACATTTACTCTCCAGAGACCAGAGAATAAAATAATTTTGAAAGTCTTTATGTACCAACTATAAACCAAATAAAACATTATCAGTCATCCACGAAACGAAGCATAACCCAGTACATATGGACGCCACACGGGTGACTTGCATTTTTCTCTAGATATGAATCTCACATGAGATTCTTCAAACGACGTCTTTGATCACCAAATTTGTTTTACACTTGACAACAAAATGATAAAAAATTAAATCTATACTATATAAAGCTGTGTTTTGTAGATCCATATCATAGATCTTTTTTGACTAGATACTTATAAGAGTTTTGAAGATAATGTTTGAACGCCAGAAGTCTTTCAAGTCTTAGAATTTTAGTTCTAATTTATCTTTACACGAGTATTCTTCCTCTGTGACTTTCTCGCCGATCCTAAATGGAGACGTGAGCGATAAAATTTTGAACATGTGCAAATAACCAAGAGTTTGTTATGTGTTAGCTACTTTTTTTACATCAGTCCTCAAGGACATCGTCCGAAGACAGCACGTTTTTTAATTCACTTCAGTCGCTACTAGGCCTCGACGTCCGGTATTTTAGAAATAAAAAGTGGGCGGTATTCTTCTCCAGAACAAATTAGAATGTGTGTTACACAAAAAATCAACGAATCACTATGACTGACTCTTGGATCCTTTGCAAGACCCAAGACTGATTCTGCTCACCTTGACCCATTCCGGTCCAACCAAATCCAGCCGATAATTTTAGCAACGCAGCCATGCAACGACATTGAAGGTTTTCTCATCTCAGCTCAAGGTTGTGGGGAAATATAGAATATGTGCACATTGATGATTATTGACGTCACAAGGTCTGTTTTTGTCTATTCTAAAACAGAAAAGAATAAATTACAATAACTATGTATAACCACTGTAGGTCCCAAGTCAATGTGTCTAATGATCATGCGATGTGTTCGACAGTTACTAAAGTGTACCAAAACTGACCCGTTGAATAATTGTATTTTAAGTTTTTTTTTTTTTTTTTTTTTTGATTCAGCAATGGGTTTATATGAAATTGTATCGTTCAAGAACCTATTTTTTCTCATCTAAAAAATTAGATTAGGGAGAGAGAGACAGTGAAGCGAGAGACCGAAAGAGACGGAGAGTGAGAGAGAGAGAGAGAGAGAGAGAGAGAGAGAGAGAGAGAGAGACAGACAGACAGACAGACAGACAGACAGAGAGGGTGGATACATAGACAAACACACAACATTAATGAATAGTTTGACAGAGGTATGCTTCGACAACCGAACAGCTAATTGATAGCCAAAAAAAAGAAATTTTAAAAAGACGAGTCAGCTATTATATAACGTTGGTAGACATACATTTTGAAAAAAAGAGTCAGATGGAGACAAAGTAAATTCAAATATTTAAAGTTTAAAATTTTTAGAAACAGAAGAATTTTGAAAGAAATTTGCTATCGAGATTTATGTAATGGTCAATATTTAATATTGCTCATCTATAAGCTAATCTGAAATTGCCTAATCTATTTAAAGATCGTTTTAAACGCTTCTAAGTAGAAGTGTTTTGAATTCCTGAAAAAAAAAGTACTTAGAAGTGCTCTGCCTATTTGTTTATCCTACATGAAAAAGAATGTTTTAAAAGGATCTATATATAGATTTAGATTTTACAAAAATAGGTTGACTATTCTCATTTGTGTATAGAGCGAAATCAACTAGATCTATGAGCACAATTAAACGGTTGCAGGAGTTGTTTTGTTTGTTGTTTTTGTTTTTAATAAAGAAGAAACCATCCTAATCAATTTTTTGGAATAAATAAATTAAAATTCTGAACTACGCATGCCAGAAACCATTAAAGAATTGGTAATAAATGAAGTGTACGTCTATTTTTTTTTTACCCCCTACGTGTTTTGCATGAAATAAGACCGGTTCGGTTAGGTTAGGAGAGCCAGTGGCTGTGGGGCTATCGCATCGGGGTACGGAAGATTGCGCCGGTTTGATCCGTGATTACATAACATGCCGCCCGAATTGGCCATCCTTGTGTTCAGTAAACTGCGCCGGTTTTCTTCGTTCGATTTTTAATCCCTCGATGATAAAGTTATTCGAATAAAAATCGATTGTGCTTAGTGTAAGAATTCACATGTCAAAATGGTAAAGTCCAATAGCTCTGACTGTGAGATCACGATATGTGTTTGAAAACCGTTCAAGACTGTTTTTCGGGAGAGCTATTGAAAAAACAGGCCTAAATAAAAAATAATTATAATCGATCAATAAGAAACATTCGACTATCTAAAACCGGCACAACATTCCAACAAGCAAAGCTAGCATCGTTGACACTTCTCTTTGAAGTTTTACTACAATAGGATAAAAACCGGCGCAGTCTTCCGTCATCCGTGAGCCTTCCTAGCGGACTCCAGCCTCACACCATCGATAGGAAAGTCAATTATATTGTTTTAGGATTTTATAACAAACTTAGTTGATAACTAATTTTGTTTTAACACATTCATGTTGTCAGAGCAGGACGGCTTGGCCATCATGTAAAATATCTAGTCACAAACGGCCATTATTCAGAGGCCTACACAAGTAATCTTAGCTGGTTCAAATCATCTGATGTTTTTTTTTTTTTTTTTTTTTTTTGGGGGGGGGGGTGTATGGGCTCGGGAAGAATGAGGAACAGTTCTTTCTTGATTACTATTATAGCAGTGATGAATTCGCTGTCTCTATCCCCCTCCCCCTCCCCCCCTTCCTCTCTCTCTCTCTCTCTCTCTCTCTCTCTCTCTCTCTCTCTCTCTCTCTCTCTCTCTCTCTCTCTCTCTCTCTTACTCTCTCTCTTTCTCTCTCTCACTCTCTCTTACTCTCTCTCTCTTCTCCTCTCTCTCTCTCTTACAGTCTCTCTCTAACTATCTATTCTACTTCTTATCTTCTTTTCCTTCAGTCCCTTTTCCTTTTTCACCTTCTACTTCTCGTCTATTATTTCTGAGTTGTTTTTATTTTCTTCATAATAAAATTTGTAAAAAAAAAATTGCTTTAAAAAGCATAAAGTAATATAAACCTTAAAGACTTCATAAATTATGATTTGAGGTTGTTTTTTTTTTACTTTGAATCCTGAAATTTATGTGCTTATATAAAAAAATATTAATATTTGACATTATCTTTTTTTTTTTTTTTTTTTGAAGAAATGGTACAACGATGTTATTTAATTTCTTACGACGCAAAGACTGTTGTGTAAAAAATCTACTGTTATGGTTTGGGATCATGAATAGATAATAACCCGCACGAACACTATTGAAGAGTTTCAATGGTATTCATTTTGCCTGAGGCTTCCGTCCGCTCATATTTTGATGCATAATAGCATCTTTCAACACTGCTTTTGGAATGAATTAGAACCAATGGGTTATCACGGGATTTTCATTCTAACGCTTACACAACGCTCTCCTTGTATTCCCATTTTTAAGCTAGAATTGGTCTGAGAGCTTGCGCAGTGTGAATAACTTGGCACAGTCAAACTTCTAGAAAAAGCCAGGGACCAAATCTCTTGTTTTGTCTTGGTTCTGAATCAGAATGCTCTATATGCGACTTGTAACTACATTGTGCAGAGAGGAAGTGTGTGTGTATGTGGAGGGGGGGGGGGTTATTATTTTCAGCTAAATAGGTTATGCTTGCAAAAGAAAAATAAAAGGAAGACTTAAGAACAAGCTGGATCACAACGTTTTACATTTTTTTAATGGTCCTTCGTGTGGAAAAGGATCTTTTCTTTTTTAGGGTAACAAATGTATGGAGTTGTTTATTTCCCCCACTCATTTGCCCCTTCATCTCGTTCTCCTTTCATTATTCATCCCTATTCTTTTCCTCCTCCTCCTCCTGAAGAATTACTGAAGTCTGTTAGGCATAACGTCATACAGGCACAGCATAAGAGTGAATGTATGATATAGGTTGATAGAATTGCGAAATAGATATAAATAAATAAATATTTATATATATATATATATATATATATATATATGTGTGTGTGTGTGTGTGTGTTGTTGTTGTTTTTTTTCGAAAAAGGAAGCAAATCATTAATCATAAAGATATACATGTATATAAATAAGCACGCCTAAACATAACATTAGATCAGGCTAAATTTTTAGTAAGACAAAATAGTATTTAAGGAAACCAAGAAATATATAAAAAATAATATGCTCATTAAAGTACTGAAATTACAGTTGAGCGTATTTAAAAGCGCCATCAAAATCTGCTACAACCGAAAACATTAACAGACGAATCATGTAACTTGCTGTTAAAAAGAAAAAAAAGATGTAAGCTTTCTGCTTTTTGCACAAGAATCAAGATAACCTTAGAACGGAGAGGCATGAATTTCTCAGAATATTTCACTTATGGTTTGTCTTAAAGATCTGACGGCGCCGTTTTGTTTTGTTTTATTCTTTGTTTGTTGTTTTTATTATAGGTTTGATTTTTGCCTTGCTTTTTTCCTATTTTGTCAAATACTAATTTGAAAAAGGCAAAAACCGGCCGCTTCTGTTTTTTATCCCACAAACTTCTTTTATAAGCATTTATTTGCGAAACTGACTTTTGCGCGTGCTCTGTTACTCTGAATAAGTCATCGATGCAGACCTGCGGAACATTGTGGGAGAAAACAACTTTTAAAAGAGCGCATTTCAAATATAAGAGTTAGATTGGTTTCAAAGAGACTCTTTTGTTTTTTTACTCTAAACATTTTTTTTTGAGAAATAACAAACGCCAGTGCTCTGAGCTCAGAACACGCAATTATGCTACATCAAAAGATTTTCCATTTATGAATAATGGAGAGATATCTATATTTTTTCGTGAGTATAAATTGAACCAGTTGATTCGTTATACGAAATATCCAATAGGTGTAATGAGAACTTGCTGGATTTTACATTAAATCCAGGCTCATGCAGCCAATATAAGTAGACCTAATTGCAATCAATAACATAAAATCTGCTTTTCTCTTTTCCTTATTTTTGTCTTTCCTCTAGATCTACAAAATGATTCACAAACTAGACTCTAAAATATAACAACGTTTTTCTTCTCGTGATGTTCTTCTTTTAATAATGTATGCACGTAACGAGTGTTTTTTTATGTGCCATGATTGTATCACCTTCAGAAAACAGCTACAGTTAACTTTCACGGAGTTCTATTAATATTTAGACTTTAGGGAATTTTTGTGCTTCAAATAAAGAAACGTATTTGCAACGTTAGTAGTAAAATTCATGCTGAAAGGTGAATCAAACCAATTTGGCTAAGGTCCTTTTTTTCTCTATTTGCTTTTTTATTTACTTTAATCTTTAAATTTAATTGCTTCACTGCAGGGCAACTGTTGACTGAATCCTTATGAATGCTTTATTCTATGTGAGACTGGCTTATCTAAACACAGGTGTTTGTTAAAACGGTAGCAAATGACTTGGGGTGATTCTGTCTGATACAGGGATGGTGGCTGTTTTGCTTGCTTATGGTTTTCACAATGAGGTTTGGTCTCCTGAATGAAAATGTTTGTTATGTTTTTAAATCGACTGATGTATAGAGGAAATGTGTGATTTTTTAAAAATTTTATGCTTCGATGATTTTGTTCAGGTTTGTAACTTTAAAGACTTCACGTGATTCGTTGATGATGCATCTGTCGTCCCTAAATATAGACCAGCGTCTATGTTTAGGTCTTTAAGCCTTAATATCAAAAATAGCCTAAGAAGTGAAAGATTTTTGTTGGAGAAAAGAAAGTCTCTCATTGAATCGTATTTGGTTGTCGGAAATTGTAGAAGGTGTTAGTCCCTTTTTATTGTCTAACCTTGAAACTCTTTTCCACATTAATAAGAGATGCCCAAAGTCTTAGAATACAGGTCATTTTTGGAGCTTCTAGCTTTCTTGCTGAAAAAAACCCTTATATCGCAAGCGTAAAAAAATATTGAAATCATCAAGGAATGGAAGTCTGATGAAAGAAACTGATCTCATTGTTCTTGTCTTCTCATGATGTCTTGTGCTAGTTGTTTGGACAATCCTGGGGACGATTGAGTTTATAGCTCAAAAATCAAAAGCTAGCGCATCGTTTTAATGTTGCTCAGTAGAAAAAAAATATAGCTGTGTCAAGAAAAAAAAACACGGACTTAAAGTTTTCACAATATATCGAGAATTTTGATGCCGTTGAATCTCTGGCTAATTACATGAAATTTTAGAGATAATGTATTTAAGCCACTTGCAATTTTCGTTTCTTGTTAGTCTCCTCAAATCAATTTTAAAGTATGCACGTTGTGTATTTATAGGAAATGTCCTAGATTGATCAAGAAAACTGAAAGACTTGGAGTGCGTTAAGCGAAGACTTTGGAAAGTCACCTGACAGTGAGAGATATTTAGGAAATTCAGACGTAATGAATTTTGAGTAAAGACATAGACGAATACAACGTAAATTTTGACAGGAAGAGAGAGAGAGAGAGAGAGAGAGAGAGAGAGAGAGAGAGAGAGAGAGAGAGACCAAAAGATATTTATGGCAAAAAAGAACGGTAGAGACCATTAAGGAGGAAAGATAGCGAGAAAGAGAGACAGAGACAGGGAGAAAGAGAAGGCAGAAAAGGTTAAAAAAAAAAAAGGATTTGATCATGCAAAAAAAGGGACAGGTTTGAAGTAATATGATGAAAGCAAGACATCCAGTTCAAGACAAAATATGGAACAATGGTAGCAAAGTAGAAGCAAAAATAAAAAAAATATAGTTGTACATGTAGTTAAAGCAACATCTCGGTCCATCCCATTAGTAAAATTCGGTACTTTGTCGTGAGTTTCTTGAAAATTAATTTGTGGACTCGATAAGATCTGGTTTATGTTTAACAAGATTTGAATAAATGAATTAGGCGTCAAAAGCATATTTAGTTGAGTTAATATTGATCATCGCAGTAACTTTCATTTAAATACTCGTTGTTTTTTTTGCGCCCAATTTGTAAGATTCGTTGATGAAAAAAAAAGAGAACATAAGTATAATAATGTAAACCATTAATAACAAAGTTTTGTAAACAGAAATGGTTTAATATATACTTGTAACACCAGTTTTCCTAATTATAATAAAAATAAAATTAATGTGCCTTGACTCTGGGCAATCTTTCCTGTGGCGTTCATGAAATATTCAGATTTTTACCTACAAGAATTTTTTTTTAGTTTCTCTAATTGCAAGTTAGGTGAAACGTTTGAAAAAAATAACACGATAAAATTAGGCTTTCATTCTATTTTGGTTGAATATGTCGAAGGTAGCAAAAATCAGCCTCTCGTGGGTGCCTAAAGGTAGTTATATAAATCAAGTGTGTTCAAAATAAACCGGATATATAGGTAAGGAAATCCCCTTACTAAGGGGTGTGACTACAACGTGCAAAATTGTCGTCTCATTTAAGCAAGCAATAACAATACCGGTTCTCCGGTATAGAGCACTTGAAATTGGTTCGTCATTGACGAGCAGTCCGATGCAAACGTGACAAGTGCGAACTTATTTTCCGCCATCATACTGTTGTATTGAGATTAAAAACAAAAAATCTACGCCTTGTAAGTAAGTGAAGTGTATCAGTTTGGACAAGAATTGTGATTGTACTGTTTTAGTTACAACTGCAGAAATAGTTACAGCTGAAACGTTATTATTCCTTCGTATTTTTTTACTTTTTTTTTTTTTTTTTCATATTTATTCCTTTGCTTTTTTATATATATATGCTACCATTGTTGTTCATAGTGTTATAGCATTTTATTTTTTGTTGTCAGTGTTTGGATACTAGTGATGATCTCCTTTTCACAGAATCTTACATATTTTCTTTTTTATAATGTCTTTGATGTTCAAATGTAAATCCTATCATAAAGTAAAGGGGTTATAAGATTACCTTTGCAGATGTATAAAGTGTTTTTCACTAAATGGGACCCATCGTGTAAAAGACTTGAAAGTCTCAATCTTATCAGTCTTGCACTGAGGAAAGGTCTGTTCAGTCTCTAACACAGAGTGCACTCTGGAGAACTTTTCAGAAATTTCCTTCAGTCTTTTTGACGCAAATCTTTTTTCATTTGTCCAATTTTATGTGACTTTTGATGACTCTTATAAATAACAAGCAAACAAACCTAAAATAATCACATCATTACAGTGTAACAGAGTGCTGATCATAGATTCTTTATTGATTCGCCAAGCCTTCAAAAGTTGTATTTCAAGTTGTTTTGATCTCAGTATCGGATTAAATTTACAGTGAGAAAAAGTGTGAAGATTTATCTATTTATTTCTTTGGGTTTCATTCAATTCTGCAGTGTATGATAGCTTAATATATTAACCAATCTGTGATCAGAAATCTTAATTTTGGAATATTTGACAGTTTTGAATAAATATTTCCACAGATAGCAAGCAAAATGTTAAACCAGTCTTAATTTGCTTTTTGCAGTAAGGGTGTTAACCACAAAGAGATTTGCACTTTAACTTTTTCTACGGTGATATACACAGTATACTCTTATACATTTAATTGCGTATGAACGAAACTATGTCGTAAATGTTGGTCTTAGATTATAGGACTAATAAAATTTTAAAAAGTAGCAGCAGCAGCAGCAGCAGCAGCAGCAGCAGCAGCAGTAGTAGCAGTAGCAGTAGCAGTAGCAGTAGTAGTAGTAGTAGTAGTAGTAGTAGTAGTAGTAGTAGTAGTAGTAGTAGTAGTAGTAGTAGTAGTAGTAGTAGGAGCAGTAGCAGTAGCAGTAGCAGTAGCAGTAGCAGTAGCAGTAGCAGTGGCAGTAGCAGTGGCAGTAGTAGTAGTAGTAGTAGTAGTAGTAGTAGTAGTAGTAGTAGTAGTAGTAGTAGTAGTAGTAGTAGTAGTAGTCGTAGTAGTAGTAGTAGTAGTAGTAGTAGTAGTAGTAGTAGTAGTAGTAGTAGTAGTAGTAGTAGTAGTAGTAGTAGTAGCAGCAGCAGTAGTAGTAGTAGTAGTAGTAGTAGTGGGCACAATGATATATAAGTCCAAGGATCTGTGGTATACATGAGTGAAAGAAGGGATAAAATAAATTAACATGTAAACAATCACCCAACCTAAATTTATATGGACAAAGATGACATAATTCAAATTACAAATAGACATTTTGCCTTTATTGGCTTCATTAGTAACTTGACAAAAAAGATAGGAAATGCGATATCCTTTGTTTGAAGTCGTGAGTTTCGTTCAGCAATCAACAATCAAAGTCCAAAGAAGAACTTAATTAAATTTTTTAAGCACACCATTTATGATTTCCTTTCTTACCTCAAATTTCACACCAATGTTCACTCCTGCAGACGCAGGACCTACTCACTTAATCACACCCTCCCCACCCCCACACAACTCACCTGTGGGGCCTCTCTCTCTCTTCTCTCTCTCTCTCTCTCTCTCTCTCTCTCTCTCTCTCTCTCTCTCTCTCTCTCTCTCTCTCTCTCTCTCTCTCTCTCTCTCTCTCTCTCTCTCTCTCTATGTGTGTGTCTCTGTCTGTCTCTCTCTCTCTCTCTCGCTCTCTCTCTCTCTCTCTCTCTCAAATTTTATACAAATAACGATTTTGACCTAACCCTTTTACTTCACTTATTTCTTTTACACAAGCTGATCTTGCGAGCTCTACTTTGTCCTGAGTCTCACTGCTTTGAGTATAATGAAAATAATGATGAGGGCAGCAATCCGACTCTGGTCACACAGTTATTTGTAAAATCTACTAAGAACTAAGAGCGTACTTCATATGTGAAGTAAAGGTATAGGACACGATACTTGTCGATTGATATTGCTGCTTTTTGGTTCGGTTGTTTCTTGTGTATGGATCCAGTAGGTTTCTTTATTGAGAAGGTTGATGTTGTCTGATTCTGCTAGATGTATATGGCTATGATGTTAACATTATCAAGACAGTGATCTGGAAGATTTAAGTGTTTAGCTATTGATGAACCTCTGCCATTTAGTATACATCAAATCTGTGGACAGTAAATCTTTTTCTAAGTGTTGTTAAAGTCTTCCTGATGTACTGTTAAGCGCATTTGTTGCTGCTCATGCTTATGTTGTGTGAATGGCAGGATAAAGTTTTTCCATTGGTGAAGGACTGAAGGGATGAGGCGACTGTGGTGTATAGACAAGTTTTGCACTGTGAATTATTGCAAGGTATGAAACCTGGATCGTTGTTCTTGGGGGATATGGTGGAGTGCACTAACATGTCTTTCATGTTTATAGGTCGGCGGAAGCCTGTCATGGGAAGTTCAGGTATGGCTTTCTTGCATCTTTCAGACAGATGTAAGATGGCCAGGTATTTTTTTGAGGACGATGGAAATGTTAGCAAGTTTACACCTTAATTTAGTAGTAGCAATCATAATGAAGATGATAATGAAGATATTTAGAGGCTTAAAATTTCATCTCTGATTCTTTTCAATGATATTTTCATTTCAGGATTTTGTTCCTCACAGACGTACTTCACAAGATCTGTTATGAGAGCGGAAAGGTATATTAAATTTGTAACCATGAATTTATTTTTAAAAACGTATTGTCGTGTTAATAGAAAGTAATTTATATTTTTATTTACTTTTTGAAATACTCAGGTTCGTTTGTGTGGTTTATTTGTCTACCGTTTTACAGTCAAGTGTTCCCGGAATCTTATATCTATTATTTGGATCACTTACACATTTTATGTAAGTTTGAGGAAGAAACTCTTCAATATCAGTATTTCTAAAAATAACTTTTTCATAGAACAGTCACACCTAGATTTATCTGGATGCAAAATGCAGATTTAACGAAGAGATATGCTACGCAGTTAAAAGTCATGAACCCTATCAAATGATAAGAAGCCACAAGAAAACGTAAGCAGCACAATTGTTCATTGCCGGAATCTATATAATTTTTCTAATCGAATTATTAATATGCTTACGGGTGAGTATTAGACATAGTGTTAGTGCATATTACAGAATAAATAAGCTATGCAGGCACTATTGACTCATGGGTTAGAAAAATGTAAAGCAGAAGTCAGGAAATTCGTTGTGAGATTTAAATTCTAAATTTCTTTGCTTCTCAAAAAAAAATCTTAAGACATGTTTTCGCTGTCCAAACCACCGCTTAATCGATTCTAGAACGAGAGGTTAGCATTCTGGTTTTCAGCGTTTAACCTTTACCATATGTGGTAAGAGGAAAAACGTTCTTATTCGCATGTTCAGGATATTGACAGAACTATTGGATTTGAATCTCAGAGGAGGCATTTACCACAATTAACTATCTGGCTCTCTTGTCTGCAAAATTTTCAAATAGGTGGGATGCATTTGTAACACGTGATCATAAAGGATAGAAATACAATATATTTGTTGCATGCAAAGTATTGTCGATAAATTGAACAATGAAGATAGTCTTAAGGGCCTCATTGGAAAATCAGAAAACTTTTACCTCGTATAAAAAAATACATCGACATCAAAGAATAGTACGTTATAATTGGAACTAAAAATGACAAATAAGGAAATAACAATGTTATAACACTTGAAGCAGTTATCGTTTATAAGGAATTAAGGAATTAAAACTAACTTAAGGGATAAATCATTTTATATAGAATGAAGCTCGCTCTAGATCTAGGCACCTAACGCAAAACCTTTAAAAATAAATACTCTCTACACCAGCGATGATTCTTTCGTTTTCTAACAGGAGCTTCTGTCAACGACCAGTTATATTGGTTGTTATCATCGGTGCTGTCATCATCGCCGTTGGTCTAGCCGTGGGGTTAGCGATTGGTCTACAGGATGACGACAACAACAGCAGCTCTTCATACATCGGCAGCAGCAGCAATGGTGGCAGTCCCACCCATCACAAAGATTGTCCCGCGAGTCCTTCAGCGCCCACCCACAAATCCTCGACAGGGAAATACAAGTACGGTACTGTGGTAACCGACGCGGCTGTGTGCTCACAGATAGGCACGTGAGTGAAAGTGGAACATAATAAAATTGAAACATTATTTACCTGGAACATGTGATAGTATAAACGTAATCATTGTAAAAAATTACCCTTGAATGAAAATTTCAATAATCCATTTTCAAAGTAATTCAAATAGTTTTACTGAAATGGATATATGAGACTTGGAAAATTCAGTTACACCTTAGTAATGATGAAGACAGGGGTAGTTACAGTTAGAACAAAGTATCGTGGAGATATACTTAATACGTATCGTTTTAAAATGCATCCACCGAGTAACCATGGCTATAAGGGGCAAACTATCAAGTGAAACACATAATCAAACACCTAAGGAACAGCAGATGATGATATCCTGCAGTAGACCAACTTTGAATTTGAGAAAAAAGCGCCTGCTCAAAATTATAAAATAATAATTGAAGTAGACCTATAATTGTCACAAGTGAACTATATGCGACATACATTATTATGAGAACGGTCGCCTATGTATAGTTCTATTTAATGCTGACACTTGCATGAGAAACAAAGTGAGATAATAGATCTCTTCTGTTTTAGCGACTTTCTGGGCCGCAAGAGAGGCAATGCCATAGATGCAGCCGTTGCTTCTGCGTTCTGCATTGGACTTTTGAATGCTCACAGCACTGGTCTAGGGGGCGGCTCTTTTCTCAATATATATGATAGGTAAGACGATAAGATAAGTCATCGAGAATTAAGCTTAACTTCTTTTTTTTCAAGAGCGTATGAGCTTTACTTAATCTGTGGAGGGACGTTTCACATAAGGAGAGAGTACATAATTTATCTCTCTCCACTGGTTTAGTATTGTTAAGACCATGCCTATTGTGTTCAATATTATGTTACTAATGTTTTTCTTACCTCAATTTACAGGGAAGCCTTTCGTAGGAACCATTTTTTTCAGCGTTGTGATTTTTCTTTATGTCGACCCAAAAATAGTGTCAACAACACGTAACCTGTTTCACTAAATTGATTTTCCATGATTTGTTCTCTCTCTCTCACTCTCTCTCTCATTCTCTCTCTTTCCCCCCCCCCTTTCTCTCTCTCTCTCTCTCTCTCTCTCTCTCTCTCTCTCTCTCTCTCTCTCTCTCTCTCTCTCTCTCTCTCTCTCTCTCTCTCTCTCTCTCTCTCTCTCTCTCTCTCTCTCTCTCTCTCTCTCTCTCTCTCTCTCTCTCTCTCTCTCTCTCTCTCTCTCTCTGTTCTACTTCTTCTTCTTCTTCTTCTTGGTCTTCATCTTCTTCATCTTTTCTTTCTATCACTAAGCTCCTTCTTTAAACCTCCTTTTAATTTATGGGCTTTTTTGAATTTTTCTTCTTTCAATATTTGCTCCAGCGAAAAAAGGGAATGGCACGCAGTAAGCAGCAGAGAGGTTGCCCCAGGAACAGCCACAAAAGATATGTATGTAGGTCCAAACAGGATGAAAGCCTATATGGGTAAGAGCCACTAGAAATATTGGTATAAAAAAAAAACAAGCCATCAATCACGCTTTTTTTTTTTAAGATAAATCTTTAAGCCTGCAATTGATCCCATGATTGGTTAACAAGTCATTTGATCGCTTTTTTTTTTTTTTTTTTTTTTTTTGCGTCTAGCTAAAAGTGCCCGCGTCCACTGCGCCATGTCATCTGACCTACATATATGTATTTGTGATATAGATCTACAGTGTTTACTTGTCTTCGCAACGTAACCAACCGGGTGCGAGGCAAAAGAACGTACACGCAGCAAAATCGCGGAAATTCGCAAACGATGCATTTGACTGATTTAAACTGCTTCTTTAGCATACAGGTTCATTTAGGAGTCGGCTTAAACGTGCAGTGGACGCGCCGCCTAAACACTTTTCAATCTCTACTGGCTTTTCTCTCGGCCCCATCATATCCTCAGGTGGGCTGGCATCAGGCGTGCCGGGAGAGCTCATGGGTCTGTGGGAAGTTCACCGTCGACTGGGCAAGCTTCCCTGGGCGGATGTTGTGCGGCCAAGTACCAAGCTATGTCAGGATGGTGTGCCCTTCACTGATGCTGCACGCAAAGCGGCTATCTATCTAAATACAGACAAGATGAAAAGTGATTTCTCGTAAGTATATATACATATATATATATATATATATATAGAGAGAGAGAGAGATAGATAGATAGATAGATAGAGAGATAGATAGAGAGATAGAGAGATAGATAGATAGATAGATAGATAGATAGATAGATAGATAGATAGATAGATAGATAGATAGATATATGGATAAAAAGACAAATAGGTGGACAAGTAGATTGATTTGTGCGTTTTGTAATTTTACTATCAGATAATATACTACTTATAAAATTTTTAAATGACGCTTTATAATTGTCTGTAAAGGTGTGTTATTACTACGAATAGTAATATATTTTTATCATTGCAGTATTTTCCAATCTGTTAGGTTAACAGTTTGGACTATAAATATTTTTTTTTCTAACAATCCTTTTGTCTGCCTTTGGTTTTCTCTACGCAGATACTATTTTAACGAGAGCGGCGAGTTAAAGCCAGTGGGCAGCCTAATCAAGATGCCCCTCCTTGCCCGAACTTTCCAAACTATCGAGGCCGATCCTATGTCGTTTTACAACGGCTCTTTGGCGGACGACATCGTACAAGATGTAAAAGATGAGGGTAAGGGGCTTTTTTTTCGATTATATTTAAAACGTTGATTTGCTTATTGTATCCAACGCTCAATAATAGTGTTTCAATAATAGTTTTGTTTTTTTTTGCTATGCTCTAATGAGGATAAAAGAGAGGGAATAGGTCTGCAACAGCAGGCGCTGACATAATCCAGAAGATAGATTCTTCTAAAACACGAGTATAAAAGTTGAACAAAATGAAAACACCAATACCAAACTATAAAAAGTAATAAATATTTTGATGCAAGGAAACCTCAGTAGATTGCATATTATGCAGATCAGCTATAAATAATTACAGGATATTATATCGACATAATGCCACGTTTAGAATGCAAAGATATACACGGTGGTGGTTTTAGTGGACCCAGGTCTCAAATATCGAGAGCTAATTCCTGATACTTAACGTTATGTCCTTCTTCCCTTTTTTTTAATTTTTTTTTTCAGATTTCTTACATATCCGTACGACTGTGATTTAGTCTATGTTTCGTTTCTCTATTTGTAAAACAGGTGGGATAATATCCCTGGATGACTTGAAGAATTACAAGTTAAAGTGGACTGTACCCTCCACGCTACCTCTTGCTGGAGGGTACACAGTATACTCAATCCCAGCTCCTGGTGGAGGGACTGCTCTCAGTTACGCACTCAACATTCTGGCAGGTACGGCCATAGCGTTACAATGAATCACAATGTTAAAAATGTTCATTCTTTTCTTTTTTCACCGAATAGGTTTCAGTGTTTAACTGCATGTCAGCGGGGTTTTAGATTGGCCTTGTGAATTTTGTCACAAGAAACAAACATAATTATATTTACGATATTTTCTTTCCTATTTGCTCTTTGATTTAGGCTACAATATTAGCCGCTCCAGCATCGCAGACAAAGAAAGCAAAATCTTAACCTATCACAGAATCGTAGAAGCTTTCAAATTTGCCTTCGGAAGGAGAATGGAGCTGGGCGATGCTGACTTTGTTGATATCAAGCAGGTAGGTGGCAATAAAGTACTGTGCATAGATGATTGATTTTTTTTATATTGCAATTAGGTTTTTATTTCACATGTTGGTGCTTAGAGCAGAGAAATACAACTTCTTGTTTTCATTAACAGAGGCAATGTCACTTTAACCTTAAAGTAACTATTAGACTTCTGTTAAGCCTTAGGATACAGCTGTTTTAATTAAATCCATCCCTACCACCAGGAAGTCTAAGCGAACATTTGTATCACGGTCAGCTTAACCCTGTTCCTACTTAGTTATCTGGCACGCCAAGATCTGTACATAAATCTCTTTTTTTAATTCTATCCATGAATATATACGGAAACAATCATGCACTGACTTTTGTCTTCAGTCAGGTTTGATCAGCAGAATACCTGGAGGTTATTTCGTTTTAAAACGGTTATGATTTTAGTAAATCTCAACTCGCCATATCAGTATTTATAAATGTGAAATACCATAGTCCTCATGACATTTTTGCATGAGTACAGATCCCAGCAATACTGATAAACGGTACTTGATTTCAAGGAATATTGTGTCATCGCCCTTACTTTATGGAAAGTTTGCTGTGTATCCATTGCTCGTGTTCATGGAAAATGTAGTTCCAATCTAACAGCGCAATTTTAGATTGAAGTACTTTTATATGCCTTAATTTATATGATTAGCTTTAAAGCGGAAGAAAGACACTGTTTGATTTTTTTCGATGGAGTGCCTGAAAGTGACATAGAAGTTGATTTTTTATTCATATTGTCACGTCTTTAGCTTGTGGACAACATGACTTCGCTGGCTTTTGGGGAGGAGACCAGAGCTTTGATCAATGATTCGAAAACTCAAGACACTGCCTATTATACCCTCCATGGAGCAAGCACAGATGACCACGGGACAACCCACTTGTCGGTCCTAGACGGTCAAGGAAACGCTGTGGCGATCACCAGCACCATCAACGGCTAGTAAGTTACCACAGCTGGTCAACCAGTTTGGTAAAGAGAAATAATGCACAGCGTAAGAGAGAGAGAGAGAGAGTGAGAGAGAGAGAGAGAAGGAGGGGAGAGAGAGAGAAAGATAGAGAGAGAGAGCGAGAAAGAGAGTAGCACAGCATTTTGTCCGTCGTAAGTTAACGCTTACGTTATAAATTTGAGAGCATGGTAATGCGTTCACTGCAAAATAACCAATATGGGTCATAATCAAGTAAAGTATTGTAGGAAAGATTTAATCTTAGAGTGCCTGAACTATTCGCCTACTCGTTCACCGTTCTATAGGGAATGTGATTTCACAGAGTTATGCTACCTAGTTGGAAGTCATGAGCTCTACTTGAAGTTGTCGTTAGCGTACCAGACAACAGCGTCTGCGAAGATGATCATTGGTGTAGATTTGAAGAAAAAAGGTAACATGAAGCATAATTATGAGAAAACATTTTACAATAAAGTTCTCTTCCTTGTATTAACTGTTCTACCCATAGTCGTTTATACAAGAAGAGTTGGGTAGTTTGTCTTTTATCCACAACCTATTTTTTATCAATGCACATGTTAATTGTAAAATATACCGGACTATACTATTCAAGTTTAGATATTGAGCAAGATTTAAAAAAGCAAACATTTACGACTAGGGAAATAGAAATTGGTTACGCAACCTCGATTCAGTTTATCTCTCCAATAAAGCCGATTCCTCTTCCTGACAGCTTCTTTTATAGATGTATAATGATCTACAAGGAGGTGCTCACATAGTAGCGTATTTTTATTCAGATTTCAAACAGTAGTAATATACTAGCACATATATGTTCAATTTCAACCAAAGTTAAAATTGATTGAAGTTGGTTTTTTTTCGGTTTTTCTTTTCTATTCTAAAGCTTCTTGAATCCAACTTATGCGTTAACCCTATTTGTTTTAGAACAGAGGCAGGTTATATGTTCATACATGGATTCACAAATAAAGCTGTGATTGTTAGATTGAATAAGTTTTTTGTAACCTATTGGGTCTATAATAGAACGCATTCACTTCATTAAAATTCAAATTACAGCTTTAAAATGCCCATTATTAAAACTAAAGACTGAGATTTATTCAACTTTGAGGTTTAATCATTTATTGTATTCCAAGGCTTCTAGATATACAATTTTGTTTGCTAACCTTATCTCAAATTTATAAATTATTCTTAATTCAAGAATTTAAAATTAATCATAATTTGATAATCGATTAGAAATAAAGAAAAAACTTTTTTTAACTCTCCCTCTCTCTCTCTCTCTCTCTCTCTCTCTCTCTCTCTCTCTCTCTCTCTCTCTCTCTCTCTCTCTCTCTCTCTCTCTCTCTCTCTCTCTCTCTCCCTCTCTCAATATTTACTTATGAACTATGTTTATCTGTTCTTTTATCTGTTTCCTTACTTTCTACCTCTATCGCATCTCTTTCCTTTTTCAAAAATAGGAGAGCATCTTTTCTTAAATTTACCTAATTCAGCTTATTAAAAAACAAAGATTTGTCGATTGCCGATGAAATAAACATTTTTATTTATACTATTTTAATTTTTGGAGATATGAACGCCAGTTTTGACTGGCACTATCCTGGAAAGCAAAAAGTTTGCCTGAAACGTCAATCTTTTCAAATCCTTTTTTTTTTAATGCATTTCTTCATAACTTTGTAATTTTTTTTCTAAGATGGAATTGAAATCAAATGAATAATTTCTTTCCAGCTTTGGCGGTAGGATAAAGGGCAGTCGCACAGGCATTGTGTTCAACAACGAGATGGCCGACTTTTCCGTCCCCAATACGACCAGTTTTGGCTCACCGCCGTCTCTGAACAATTTTATTGAGCCGGGCAAACGTCCCCTGTCATCCATGAGCCCAACCATTGTATGGGACACAAATAGGAACAGAGTTAAAATGATAAGTGGAGCGTCGGGTGGAAAGAAAATTACCACGGCAGTTGCTATGGTAAGCTTCATTTAATTTTTATTCTTTGCTTGAAGTGTCGCCTAAATATAAATCCCTACCGGTATTTTTCACGATTGATTTACTGTGCTAACGTTGCCTATTTATAGCAAAATGATCGTCACATCATTTAGTTTTCGTAATATTCACTAGTGATGCAGAGATTAGGTTTTCGATCATCTATCTCTATCTAGATTATATTTAGGTGAGCAGCCATTCATTAATTTGGTTGATTATGTCATAGTTGGTCGTTTTTTGCATTTTTAAGAATTGTAAAGGTTGAAATAAGAGAAAAGCTTCTACAAATAATAAATATATATATATATATATATATATATATATATATATATATATATATATATATATATATTTATATTATATGTTGCATTCAAAAATGTTATTTTAATCAATTTTGAGTGAATAATACAACCTACTTTTGACAGATTATGTTAGGTGTTTATAAATTTTTAAAAATATGGCTTGGCATATATATATATCTGTATTCAATTTTATTCCATGTTGAGAAACCAATAACTATTATTAGAATCGATGCAAAAACCATCACGTAAACAACCCCTATGGAAAACTGGATACTTTACTCGTTAGAGAACTTCATAATTATGAGTATTCAGAGCCTCTGATGAATTTAGTTCTTGCTCTTTTTAGGAATGTTGAGTGTGCGGGCATCGAACTAGGGCAAAGCCCATTGTGTTTCAATTTTTTTAGCTTCTTCAAAGTGGGCCAGTTTGTTGACAGAGCTGTTTTATTGCATCTCTGCCAGAATATCATAGAGGTTCTGTGGCTTGGGCGGTCTTTGCCAGAATCAGTGGACAATCCCAGAATGCATCACCAGCTTTTTCCGAATACCCTTCAACTAGAAGACGGTTTTCCTGAGGTAATCATGATTTAATCAATCAAGGTTGACTGTTGCGAATGCGTTGGATTTAAATATGTTTTCATCACCATATTTGTGTGTACCGGTGGTGGTGGTGGTGGTGGTGGTAAACAAGTGTCAACAGGTAGAGAAGAGCAAGATAGAAAGAGAGAGAGAGAGAGAGAGAGAGAGAGAGAGAGAGAGAGAGAGAGAGAGAGAGAGAGAGAGAGAGAGAGAGAGAGAGAGAGAGAGAGAGAGAGAGTAAGCATGAGGGCCAGAAAAAAAGAATTTGTTGTGCAAAAAATCAGCATTAATTAAGATACAACTCATCAATGTATAAAAAGATTTTATTAGTAATGCAATTTAACTTGATTGTACTTGTAACTTAGATAGAAAAAAAACAACAAATTTGCGTTGTATCAATGCGTTTTTATTTTATTCATTCTTTTTTTTTTGGGGGGTCAGGATATCAAAGAGGGATTACAATCTAAAGGCCATGCGGTCGTACAAGCAAGGGGCATGTCTGTTGTTCAAGCTGTTGATGTTACGGAGGATGGTATTATGGGCACCGCAGATTTCCGTAAAGGAGGAGAGCCGCGGGGATTTTGATAGTTTCAGTTTTCGGTTCTCTATCGAGAGTGGCTGTATTAAACGCTATCAAACACACGTAAGATAGACTTTTGCTTAATTTATGACTATAAGGTTACACCAAGAAGAGTATCGAGAAAGCGTCTTATGTTGAAGGTATTTTGACCAATGATTTATTACAATGGGCATGAAAATTAGTGTAAAGCACTTTTTTATTAAAAAAAAAAAAAGAAAAGAAAAGAATTAAGAAAAAAAAGGAAAAATAATTTTCAAAAATAAACGAAAGTAAAGAAAGAGAATTAATTTTACTCCCAGTAATTTATCTTTATCATTTACTTTTTCATTGTGAATGAAACTGATTTTTCAGTATACTTTGTGTCATGCTCAACGGGTTTATAAATTGAAGTTGCTTGGTTTAGACTTGAAGTGGTTGTAGTGGTAGTGGTAGTGGTAGTGGTAGTGGTAGTGGTAGTAGTAGTATAAACGTTAGTAGAAATAGATGTAGTAGTATGAGTAGTGTTAGTAGTTGTAGTAATAGCAGAAAATAATTTCAAAGCTGGAATATGAAATTTAATGTTAAAGCGACTTCCATTTACATGTTTTCATGAAAAAAATAAAGACTCTCACTTTGCATGATATCATTTTTTAGTTTTGTTCTTTTATGATTGCCTTAGACATTGGCTAATTCACCGCGTAATGAAAGTGATCTAAAAACCTTCTGCAGTAGTCTTTAAATGCAGCTAGATTATGTTTTGATATCGTTTTAAATGAGGTGTAATATTCTTTAAGACTTTCCTTTCTTTAACTTTCTATCCACCTATCTCTATCTTTTTGTCCATATCTATGTATATTCCAATAGTTTGGAAATATCTTTTTTTCTTTCTTTCATTTCTCCTCTCTCTCTAATTCTCTCTCTCTCTCTCTCTCTCTCTCTCTCTCTCTCTCTCTCTCTCTCTCTCTCTCTCTCTCTCTCTCTCTCTCCCTCTCTCTCTCTCTCTTTCTCTCTCTCTCTCTATCTTTCTCTCTATCTCTCTCTCTCCCCCTCCCCCCCAGCTCTCTAAATCTCTTCCTGTCTGTTTTTACTGATCAATCACTCTTTTTTTGGTCGCCTAGAGGCACTCTGCCAAAAGCGAGAATCTACAGATGCCCATTTATATATGTTCCTAAAGGTGATGAATGTTTGAAAGGAGCTTGGAAATTGACAATATTAGCTCCATTTGTTATATGTTTTTTTTATTAATTATACCACACAATGTATTGCCAAGCTAGCCTTTTCTATGGATCTCTATGGAATGAAAATGTGATAAAAGATATTTTAGTAATTGTAGTTTATTTTGTCGGCTTTGTTTTTTCCTACTTTACCCTTTGAAATAAATGTCCTTCAGAAGGTGATGTACTCGTAAAAATTTATCGAAAATTGTAGAAAGTTGAGACTTATCGCCGATATTCGAATTCTGATCTCCATAATAATTATGCCTTCTTTTTCTAAAACATTTTCCTTCTAATGTTATAACAAGGTGTTCTTTGAGTCATGAATTAAAGAATGTATAATTAAGTGGATTTTTTGTTGTTGTTGTTGTCGTTGTTGGTGGTGGTGGTGGTGGTGGAGGTGGTTTTTTGTTTTTGTTTTTTTAATTCTCATTTCCAAAGTCATAAAATAGTGCATAAGTGCAGTGCAGATCAGAAAGTACTACAGAGATCAAGACAATTTTGTGGATTGCAAAATCACACATTCAGCAAAGATGAAACTACAGGCGTGATAAAATAAAGGAGTACGAAATCGTCATTATTAAACAGAGGAAATTATTTTAGAATAATGACAGTAGATTAATACATTAACACAAAATAGGATTGATAATGAAATAAAATGTGATATAAAGACCAAATAGACTTAATCCATGTTATGTAATACAAATCAAAGGATCTCTCACTCTCTCTCTCTCTCTCTCTCTCTCTCTCTCTCTCTCTCTCTCTCTCTTTCTCTTTCTCTCTCTTTCTCTCTCTCTTTCATCTTCCTAATCTGTCTCTTATTTCCTCTTTCATTCTCTTATTTACAATCATTGTTGCCATTTCAAATACGTAAAAAATGACAGAAACCAGCTCAAGGCGACAATTATCGAACACAAAGTTTAAATATGTATTACCTTCTAGTATTTTAGAATCATTTTCAAATTAAGTGTCTGGTCAATAGCATACAATGTTGTGTGTCATTATTATACTATGGTTGACAACATTCACATAGACAATCATTGATAAACCCAATAAAACGGAATTCTTTCGACTCAAAGCTTTCTGAAGACTGTATCTTTCTAGCACGAGGCGAAAAGGTGAACCTGATTCTGAGCTAAAAAGATTTTTTGTTGTTATGATTGGTCCGAGCTATGTTACCACAACTTAAATCAATCAATGGATTTTATTTCTTCCCTTTAATCGAAAGCTCTTTGACTTTCCTGCCAAATACATCTTGATTGTCCTCACAAACCGTTGTTTTATGTTTTTTCTAGATAACAAAATTTTAACTCGGTACCCTTGTTTTTTTGTTTGTTTTTTTCAAGGAATAAATTATTGCCAAAAGATTTCATTTTCATCGAATATCAGAGTGCTTAATAAGAGTTCGCGGACGGGGTGTGATAATCACTTTGTTACCAAGATTCCTGATCTCTACTATATGATCATCGCTGGACTTGGATTTTTTCAGCTCAGACGGATTTCCTTCACTTGATTTTTTCACGTTTGGCGCTCTACGCTGAGACCTTCCTTTCTCTGCAGTGATGCTTCTGTTGCTGCTACAGCATGATCCATCCCCTGACCTTTCAATACCAGAGTCTGCTGAGACTTTTGAGGCGAAGAGGTCCTCTTGGGTTTCGATTTGGTTATTAAAGTCTATATTAAAAAAGTTTTTGTTTTCATCTGTAAGTGCTGTTAAATTGTTTGATGAAACCCCTTGAAACAATGCGGAGTTTTCATAGTTCTTAGACGCTCTATTGCTTACTGAAGAAGTGGGATTGGTTAAAGGAAACAACCTACATGGATCCTTCTGTTCCTTTGGTAGGTGTTTTCTCAGTATTAATGTTTTATTATTTTCAGGGACAGTAAGAGAATTATCTGCCGCTGAGTAAGTTGAGTCTCTTATTGTGTCTAAAGTGGCGGAATGACTTCCTCTGCAGAAGAAGGTTCTGTTGGGTTCTTGTCTGGTCAAGCCTTTTTGTTGTAGCTGGCATGCGTCAGTGCTGTTCTCGATAGTGTAAATGCTTTCGCTGTTTGTGCTATTTTCAGCCATTCTTCGCAGGCTGCGGCCATCATTTCCAAAAAAATTATGAGTTCCGTGATAAGCAAACTGTTGAGAAAAGCATATGTCTTCATTCTGGACGTCAAGAATCTTATTACAAGTGCCGCGAGTTTCCTTCACATTTGAAGTTGATGAAACGTTGTTCAAAGGTGGTAGAGGCATTGGCAGTTGAGGTATTTGTGATGGAACCGTCGCAATGGCGCTTCCTCTCACAACGGTCAAAGCCAGACCATTGCTGTCGCAACTAACGTCCCGGTAATATGATCTGACCTTTCTTTTCTTTGGCATAGAACAAGCCATCAGTTTCCAAAAACGGTCGAGATCAGCGATCATTTTGCAACTGGCGACAAGATTTCTAGCAGTACTTTTAGCAATGGAAAGCTCAGGCTCTCCAGGCCATTCTATATATGTAACAGTATCAATTATGGTACGCAGAGCTTTGTCCATCTCGGGAACTTTTCTTACATCCTCTAGTATGACAGGGATAATCTTGTGCCTCAGTTTGAGCATCTCGTGCTGAGCTTTCTGGTACTCAAGGCGGCACCATTCGGAGCTCACGTAGTTTGGAGATAGGACTAGGATGGTGCGTCGACTCCGCTCCACTGCCTGGATGATATTGTTTGCGATGGCTGGAGAGAGGGTAGGAGCATGCTTTTAACAATAGATATGGGTAAAAATTGAACATAGAACATCAAGTTTGAATCTTAAACATTTTTGAAAGACCAATTAAAATTATTTTAATTTATTAAAGAAAACAGATCCATAGACTTCATCTAGGCCTTGTAGTTAGTTCAGTGAAGTACATTTAGATATTAAATTTTCAGGATATATGAGTGGGGAAAAAGCAATCTAAAACACCTACGCATTTTGTAAACTGAAGTTATGGTAGTAAAAATTTGCCGTCTATTGCAGTCGCTAGGCTTCCTGTAATGCTAAAAGCGAGAGCAATGTAATTTCAGAGGATAAAGCTGTGCCGTCCGAGTTTACAACCTATTACTTATAGTGGTATAACACTTCCGGATTAAATAAGCGCAGCATCTTAAAGCCCCATGCTTCATGGAAGACTTAGTGTAAAACCTCCATCCTCTAGAGTTTTCAATAATTATGGTTTACCTTCTCCTGGAGGGAAATCCCTGAAGTGCAGACACAGTTTAAAGCCAAGTTCTTGCTCCAGTTTTGGATAGAGGTGCTGCAGCACGAAACCCTCGTCCCGCGGGCTCGACTTGTAAGACACAAAAGCGTCGAAATCTTTGTTGTCTGTGTAAAAGTAACAGAATAAAATCTGATATTACATCGGGGACTCAATGATTCTTGAAATTTTTTAAGTGTGGACGGGACAGGACATTTGACATGCATTGCTCTTTTCTTTGTTGTTGTTGTTGTTGTTTTTTTTTTTTTTTTTTTTTGTTTTGTTTTGTTTTTGTTTTTTAAAAAGGTACCACAATTTTTCATTTGTTATTTTTTGTGTTTTTTACTGTGATAGCTGCGCAAGTTGTAAGTAATCATAATCTATGTAAGAAGAAGAAGAAGAGGGATTGCGAATTTCGATATCCATTAAATTAGTCATGGCTTTAATCTATTGAAGTCTGAAAACTTATTTGAGCTTATATTTTCTCACAGGCTTGACATCGTTGATCAATTTTCAATTTTCTTTCTTTTCTGAATACATAAGGAATTATTAAAGAGCACAAGCTCAATGTGGATCTGGATACTAATTATCTTATCTTTTCTTTTCATTATTTTTTTCGCGACAAATTTTCATTTATTCTGAAAAACTAGAAGAAATGCCAAACAACTTAAACAAGTAGTTTCACTCTCAATATAAAGAAGCTACGGGCTTATTTCGAATAAGAATAAAGTATTGAAAAGGTTTCAAGTTATTCCATATCAAATTTCAAACGTAACGATCGATGATAATAAAATGAAAAATTAACAGATTGCAGATTCGTGAAAACAGTTTATGAATAACATAACTGTTAAGATTTTTTTCTCTTGACTTTTTTTCAATTTATTTTATTCTATAAATGTGTAATTGGATCTAATTGCTACAAGAAATTAAAGACACAAATTTGATAGAAAGGTTTGATAACTGCAGGGAAAATAAGTTCATGGATCATAAGTATAAAGCTCGTGAAAGTGTGGTTATTTATATGTCATTAAAAAGACCATCTATTCCACAAATACTTTGTCTTGGCATACTCTTTGATTTTCTTCTAGGCAAGACCATCTTTCTTCTTATTACGGCCTCATTCTTTCTTCTCATGTTTGGTTCTGATGAGAAAGTTTTTCGATGTTGCTTTATCACATTGAACCTATATAATTACCTGCGGAGTTAATCCCTAAAGGAAGAGAGTGAAACGAATTTGATCCATCAGTCTAATGAGAAAAAATCGCTGCGGAAAATGAGTGTACATAATCCATGGTTTCAACCGAGCTCGACACCTGTCTTATCTGAAAATTAGTACCGGGAAATCAATATTTGTACCTCCGCACTAAGGTTAGGTTTTTACACCGAGGATAAGAGAGCACACATAGAGAGAAAAATGGCTGAAGACAAGAGTATGGACCTTCATGAAGAGCACAATACCTACGACGCAAGTTTCATAACTATTTTGATTCTTTTAAAATGAGTCTTTTTTTTTTTCTACCAGAAGGATTGGCTCTAACAATGTATCAAGTGCACTGCCCTGAAACTGCACGTTTTCTACAGTAATTTCGCCAAGGCATTTGCCTCATTCTTTTTCCCGCTTCATAGTTCACTTCAACTTCCTGATATAGGCTAAATGTTATTTGATCTGCTGTGAGCGTCTTTTTGATGTATATTTTCTAAGAACACATAGACAATAGAGGAGAACCAGTGAAAATCAGACGCCTCTAAGAGACTTAGTATAATGAATGATGTTGCCTACGTGAATAAATTGCCTTTGTGCAATCTCGCATTATTATTAAAATGTTTAACAGTTTAGCTGTGCAGGTTGTAAAAAGAGGCGTTTTAAAGATGAGTCCAACAAATTTTCAATGTTTCATTTAATTAAGGTGCGTTTATAGAATAAGCTAACTGAGCGATTCCCGAAAAAAAAAATGCTGCACCGAGACTGCAGGGCGTACCAGATGGCGGCCGAGACTAGCAATTAATTACCCTGTTGGTACAATGTGACAGGAGACGGCAGGAAAGGTCACCAGGCCTGACAGCACCAACGCCTGTAAGTAATTGGGTCATAAGATCTTTCAGAATATTACATGACAATAGAATTCACGCGGAACATTCTTGGTGATACTATATAGGTGAACAAAGTATGATTTCCGCATAAAAAAAAAAAAAAAAAAAAAAAAAAAGAAAATGGCATTTTTTTTTAATATTTCATTTTTTATCATTTTTTTTAGATGGGTTTGTGCGAGTAGATCGCACTATAATAAACAATTTTTTTTCAATTTTAATTTTTTACTTTGAAAAACAGAAACATGACATTCGGCATCTTTTTTTTTTTTATTAATCTCTTATTGTGAACGTTTGAAAAGTGAAGTAAGTGAGAAGTACACTCGATATTGATTTAAAGAAAAAGATGCCGAATGTCATATTTTTTTTTATTTTTTTACTACATCGAATACACTTCTCACTTATTTCAGTTTTCAAAGGCTAACGATGAGATATCAATAAATCAGATCGGTCTTAAGGGATATATTTTCAGTTTTGGAGTCCAAAAGTACCGGGTATAATTATTGTACTTACCGTCGTCTTCGTATTCCTGGAAATAATAAACCAATTTGCGCATGGGCAGCCAGCTTTTCCGCCACAGAAAGTAGGGCGCAAGGACACAAAGAAGTGCAAGAGTCACTGCAAACAGTATTGATATCAATGCCACCTGCCACGCGTGAAAGTTGTTGGATGGAACATCAAATCCTGCAGTATGATATGTAATAGGCGAAATGATCTTACAGTCTACGTCCAGATTAAAACACAATATTATTAAAACAGTAATGTTTGATTCTACAAATTCTTCATTCAAAGAACTTCTACCATATGATATTGACTAATCACAGTTTTCTGATACGTCTCTCAGCATCGGTCCTTGAAATTTCATAACTATCAGCGGAACGAATCGGATCCTTCTTATCTCTTGAAAGATAAAACCAAATAAAAAAGAGAGACACTGAATATTAATTCGAATTTTTCCAATGGTGATAAAAAGGCGACCCTAATACCACACCGGTTTTTCCCCTTTGTCGTTTTTGTTATGCTTTAATGATGTCGATGTGTCTCTTGGTAGAAGAATTTAACTTTAGTAACATAAAAATTTATCTAACCATATTAAGCCTAGCGATTAAAATGATTAAACATAATTTAAGATGCATCGTGTGTGACTTTACGGCACTAGTCCTTTTGTCAGTTTTGCATTCAAGTATTCATAATGAATCATGTATGTAGTTTGGCAACATATTAATTTACATACATCAAATTTATCGAACTTTTTTTCCTTCATGCATTTTTACTTTTATTGGAATTGTGGATAATCAATTTGTTTAAATAATCATTATTTAATTAATCCATTTATTTTTGCGATGCAAAACAAAAGAAATGTACAAAAATGGAAAGCTTATTCGAAATATTTACCAACATTTAAAAATACAAAGAAGCGATTATTAAAAAAAAAGATGATGTAGATTTCACGTGTAGTATTCTTAGAGTTTATTTTGTGATCTCTAAGCGTAATAAAACAATAAAAAGATTGATTGTACAGCTTTAAAAACCTTACCGTATACTTTGGGAACGATCTGTCGCGTTGCCTCGCAGTTTGCGCCTGTGCGGTTCCAGTGGCAAATACATACAATGTCTGCTGTGATGCTGTTGTTACTAGAGTTTTCATTGCTCTCCTTTTCGTTGTCATCGGTACCACTTGCATTTCTCGCACCAAGTCCCACACCAACAGTTTTGCGATTTCCGATCACGCTACAGTAACCATACTGTCCGCAGTTGAGTGAACACGGAATGTCGCAGAATGTCCCTGCCCATCCCTGGTCACACTCACAGGTGTAGACAGCATCATCGGAGACACATCTGATGGGTAACACAGTGATAACATGTTTCAGAACGGAAACTTGTCTTCTATAAAACAAAGTGATATTAAATTGATTTTAAATATTACCATGACATTTACAGTGCTATAGTATCCTTTTTTTAATTATATAGTAATTATTTATTACTGACGGAAAGAACTACATTATAAATTTAATGCAACTGCGATTTATTTCTACACCATCTCCTCCAAAACCACTCAATGCACAGGGATGAATATTTCTGGGCTTTGAACTGTCATTGAGTCTCTAAAATGCTCTTGAAAATTTATTGCATTTTGTTGAAATAGACCTGTTACTGAATAAATATATTTTAAGATCATGAAATTCTGTCATCATATGGCTCCTATGACTCAAGGTATGCTATTCATAGCTTCATAACCAACACAATGACGCATCTAAGGCTAATGTGGTGCCCAGACGGTAGTTACAGGTTTAGAATTATCTTCAATTTACTTCAAATATGGACAGGAGATTCATATACTGTTTAAAAATGTTTGACAAAGCACCGGTTTTTAATCTCTTGGTTGGTTGCTTTAATTAGAACTGTGTTATAAATTAAGATCTAAATATAAGGTTTGAAGGAGACAGGTTCTCATCAAAACCTCAAATCCAAATCTAAAACACCCATCTTTACGTGATAATTCTTTCAAATTGTGTTCAAAGGGAAAAAAATGACACGATCCTTTGGCTAAGTAGATCATGAGGGTGCGCTTTTCTCTATACAATGGTGTCTAAAAAAATTAATATTCCCTGATCATTTTCATAAAAAAAATTAACCTGTCAACATCCACATCATTATATGACCAGAAGCTTTTCGTTAATCAAAATCAAACTTAGTGATTTTTCAGCATTCAATTTTAATTACGTACAAATTTTAAGAGGTCATTTTCAAAGGCCTGTAATGAAATTGTTCCACCTAAAAATAACAAGTTTTGTTTTGAATGAATTTATGAACTTGTAACAGCCCCTTTATAAAATCCAAACAACCATATCCTATAATATTGCATACCCAGAAGATTTGGAAAATAATTATAGGAAATCAACTTCTTTTGAATTGAATAAGATCACTATTTCAAATCTTGGAAAAAAAAAAAGCGCCACGCAATGAGTACCACTTTAGAGACCATTATATCTACAAAACAAGCGGTCAGGACTAGCAAACAACTTTAGTGGAGATATGAATTTATGAATGTTGAGTGAACTATAAACATCCTGCTTTGAGTTTTCATTTTTTTTTAAATTGGAGATCAACTTTTTCACTTCATCAAGTTGTGCCCTGTGTAGTATCTGCAGCGGACTGCATGAGCATCATATACCTATGATCTTTGTGGAGAGATAAACCATATGGGGGCTGAGTGAAGAAAAGTGCCCAGGTGTGGTTAAAGGTTTTGGTTGTGATCTCTACTGCATTAAATCACAACAGAAACAATGTTTTCTTGACGATATGTATCAGAAGAATATAAAAGTTGATACATGAACGGCTGTAGGGGATCCGATTTGTCACTGTTGTAAAGTTTGCCTTTAATCGATGTAGATGTCTTTTTCACATTTTTCCAAATCAACGGGGTATTATGGAATATAAATGCAAATATAAGCTTTAAGAATAAAAAAACTAGAAACAACTTCGTCTATTTATTGTCTGGATCGTAAAGGCTACTTCATGTACTCTGACATTAATAGACTGACGCGCCTCGTCTAATTAAAAGTATTTTGAGGAAAACTAGAAATGTTCAAGCGATTCAGTTCATGAAAAAAATTATCAAATTAATTTTTCTATTTTCATAGGATAAAACTGACTTACTCGCCATTGACACAGTGGAAGTGATCACAGGCATCCGGAGCAACAACGATGCAATGCGGTCGAAAATCATTACCCATGACACAAGTTCCGCCTTTTATTTCGCAATCATTGCTACAAAATTCAAAGTTATGTCCAATCGTACTTGTATTAGTTGAGACTGTTGTAGTTAGCTCTTCAGTGTTTGTCATTGCAGACTGGTTTGACACCACAGCTTGTGCTTCAGGGACTTGCGTGAACGTTAAAAGCGAGACAGTATCATTACTCATTGATTTAAACCACGAAAAAAATGTTTTCTGTTGCTTGGTGTCTACTAAATTTGAACTTTGTCCATCAAAATTCCAAGGAGAGGCCCTACTGTTGGTGACATTTTGTGCAGCAGTATGGAAGGGCTGAATTGGAGGGGAACCAATAAAATCAGATTGTTCAGTTTCTGTTGTGGTAGCAAGATTGTCGTTAAAGGATGGGTTCGTGTATCCATTGATTCTTTTGTTGACAGAAACGGCTGACCATTTGTGTGTCTGTTTTGGGCTTGTGGTCAATGAAGTCTCAGCCATGGGGTCGGCAAATGATACAATCATTTTGTCCAGGTTTACGGGTTCGGTGACATTTTTATGGTTGTTCTGATTTCCTGAGCTTCTGTTGAAATCTTGAGAGTTCCTTCTGAGTTCATTTTGGCCAACCTTGTTGATTTTTAAACCCCTTAAGCCAGTATTTTCAAAAGGTTTTGTAAAAGCGTAAATCCTGGAGGACTCTTCTATTGTAACTTGTGGCGATGGCTCCTTGCTGACGAGAAAAGTTTGTTTGGGCCATGATTTTTCCACAGTAGGTGGAAGCAAGGTTGATGTATAGGAGGCGGATGTTAAAAGTTTAGTGGATTTGAGGTTCCAATCATTAATATCTTTCATTTGAATATTCCTCTTTTTCTTTATTGAAGATGGGGAAAATGTAAATTTTTCATCCATACTGAATCCGCGACTCTCATTATCAATGCTTCTCCAAACGGCAGAATGGTTCCCGTCAAAACTCAGGCTGAGGTTTAGAGAAGACTCCGACAAAAGTGCCTTCCAATTTCTGTAGAAGTCGCCATTTTGGGCACAAACAGAGAATGACGTGAACACCAAAGCTAGGACGATGACATTCACAATCACACATATTATGTATCTCTTCGGATGAGCGATGCTTGACCCCATAATTCTGCGGATGCAAAGAATTTATATTTCATGCTAGTTAAGCAGAAAATAATCCTTCTGAGAGGCCTATTAGTTTTGTTCTAGTGTTCCATTTTAGGTTAGATAGCAAAAAAAAAAAAAAAAGAACAAGTTTAAAAAAAGATTAGCCTATGCAAACATATATGCCAAATAAATTGAAGCTAGTATTGAACTAAATTTTACACAAAATTGAATTCATCAAATTGTTTGTAAGTAAAGCTAACAACGGGAAACCTTAGAACAGGCGCTTAACAAATATTTGAGAGGAAAAGAAGAAATTTAATAACAATTCGTTTAGAAAAAATAATGATTTTCTGAAGGGTTCTATACTTCTTAAATTAAGGTGATGGTTTAACAATCATCTTATTCTCTCTCTCTCTCTCTCTCTCTCTCTCTCTCTCTCTCTCTCTCTCTCTCTCTCTCTCTCTCTCTCTCTCTCTCTCTCTCTCTCTCTCTCTTTCTTTCTTTATGTGTGTGTGTTTACTGTAAAGACTTGAAACTCAGGCAATGTGCGATAGGTTCCTTAGCCGAGGGCAAGGCCAACACGCTGGAGCAGAATGAAAGGAATTTGATTAGCTGCCACTCACACTGCCTTGGTCGTGGAAACAGGAGATAAACGACATCATGTGGCATGCTTTCTTTGACTTAACGCTCTTCTATCACTTGTTTCCTTACCGAGAAAAACCTCTCTCCCTCTCTCTCTCTCTCTCTCTCTCTCTCTCTCTCTCTCTCTCTCTCTCTCTCTCTCTCTCTCTCTCTCTCTCTCTCTCTCTCTCTCTCTCTCTCTCTCTCTCTCTCTCTTCTCTTTAATCGCTCTAACTCCCTCTCTCTTTCTGTATCTCTCTTTCATACTCCCTTTCTTTCTCTCTCTCTCTCTCTCTCTCTCTCTCTCTCTCTCTCTCTCTCTCTCTCTCTCTCTCTCTCTCTCTCTCTCTCTCTATTTTACTTTCTTTATCTCCTTCTCTCTCACCTTCTATCTCCGTGCTTTCTCCGTCTCGTAGTTTCTTAATCTGTCGCCCTCTGCCTTCTTCTCCGTACATCTATGTGTGTTTCACTATTCTCTCTTTTATTGTCTCTCTCACCTCAATTCTTTAATACTTATCGTAATAAGTTTAGCTTTTTTATCTCACTCACTTTCTTTCATATTCTCTCTTTACCTTCTTAATTATCTATCGCAGTGTCCCTCTATCTCTCTACCCTATCTATGTGTATATAAATCTGTCTGTCTTAATTATAAATCTAGTATGCATTTCAAATAGCCTTTCAACATATCACTTAATATTGTTGTTGTTGTTATAAATACAATTATAATTGTTTGTCATTATCATCATCATCATTATCATCTTCACCAAGATTGTAATATGTCTCAGGTTATTAAAGAAAGATTTGACACATCTCTATTTTTCTTCTCATTTCTTTGTTTTTAACTGCAATCTTTAGAATCAGTGCTGAAGTTAAACATCTCAAAAGTTTGACGGTTTTCGTACCTTTAACTAGGCAAAATTTTCAAAGACTAACTTTCTTAATTGAATTGCAAAAGATTAAAATAGAAAGCAACAAGCGGTATATATATATATATATATATTATATATATATATATATATATATATAATTGTATATATAATAAGATGTTCATGGAAAAGAGACCTACAAAGTTTTGGTAACCGAGGCTTTTATTTTGTTTGTTCCACTTGTCGAAGCAAGCTTTCGACTTGGCGACTCCCAAGAAATACAACTTCAGAACTCCTTAGGCTAAGGATAACCTTGCGAATCAAATAATGAACCCTTATTTGAATTCGAAAATTTGATCTTAAAATTTGCAAAGTATTCCACATTAAATGCTGCCATTGACTTTGCCTGACATTGAAACTTGGATTCCAAGAAACGTTTTGAAATGAGTATTTAATACACCTTTTAACGCTTGCAATCAGGTTCACAGATCTACACCGCGATCTTGAGTAAACTTTGTTTGCCTTGAGAAAAACAAAAACAAAAAACGAGCAACTAAGATAGTTTCATCAATTTGATTGTTTAGGGTATGATATCTGTGACACCTCTGAGTGATCACTGACTATCACAGGTTAATGATAACCCTTTTCTGTGATGAGTACAGACTCTAATTCCAGCCAAGAATCATCCGTATGATGGT